>PVHX01005992.1:0-105669 GCA_004024805.1 Geosciurus inauris
TTGGTACTGGGGATTGAACTCAGGGGCACTTGACCACTGAGCCACATCCCCAGCCCTATTTTGTGTTTTTTATGTAGAGACAGGGTCTCACTGAGTTGCTTAGCGCCTCACCATTGCTGAGGCTGGCTTTGAACTCGCGATTCTCCTGTCTCAGCCTCCCTGAGTGCTGGGATTACAGGCTTGAGCCACCGCGCCCGGCTCCACAGACCTCTCTTATCTAAATTCAGATGTTTCTCTCTTGACTTTTGCTAAGACTGACACGACTGTTCCTTCACCTCCATACCTTCTTCTCCATGGCTGTAGTCTACTTTTAGTCTTATGTCATATCTGAGTCTGGAAGTGGGACCAGTGCCCAAATCTCTTCAGGAAGCCCTCAAATGTTGGGCACTGGGGACCTGTAAATGCATATCCAATTCTGCTGTGGGACAGTACTTTGGGAAGACAGAAAAAACAGCCTCACATTTGGCCTTAGTTCAATTCTTCCAAGTGGAGATGATATTTCTGGTAAGCAATTACAATTAGATTTTTAGAGCCCTGGGTTTTCAGCTGATCACATGTAGGATTAAGAAAGATAATTTCAAATATTGAATTCTGCCCGATTAAAGGAGGTGATCTGCTGATGTGGAAGTAATGTAATAGAGCTCGTCCGGGCATGGCAGATGTCTTGTGCCTTGTCTATCAGTCTCCTTGGTAATTACCTTGTCCTCCGCCCTTTCTTTACAGTCAGTGAACTTCTCTTTGCCTTCTTCATCTTTTCTGGCAGCCAGTGTGAGCAGAGTTTGCACAGTTTTATATTATTCCCAAGGCTGGGAGGGCTATTCAGAACCTCAGTTGGGTTTTCTTTGTTCTGATGCCAATTTCAGAGGTGTCATTCATTCTAACTACTTTTTTTTTTTTTTTGGGCCTGGCCTTTGTAAAACTGCAGGTAAAAAAATCTGAAGATATGTTTTCAAATAGAAAATAGGGGAGAATGACTTCATTTTCAAATCACTTAAAAAGAGCATTTGTACCTCAGACTCTTCTTTCCCTAGGCATCTTAAATGTGGAATGTGAGGAATGTAAACAGCCCTGGAGATTCTAATCCACTGAGAAAACTGAGAAGTGACTCTTGTGCTCAGACTAGTTATTTTCCCAGAAGGAACTAGAACTCCTTATTTACAGAGAGCCATTATTGTACACTAAGCATTGTTTTCAGCACTGAATTTCCCCCAAAGACTCTCTAGACTGGGCTTTGAGGATGGGTAAGAGTTTGCTAGACAAGGAAGTACGAGTATTCCCCCCACTCCATTAGAAAGCTAGTTTGGAAATGTTAAAAAAGAGGAATCACATTGTCACTAGCCTTTATAGTTTAGTAGTTCATGTTCCTAATTAAAGTTTAGTGAAAAGATAATTTGATTATAGTCTTTGAGAGTAGTGTAGCTCTCTCATCTGGGTTTGGTAGGTCACTCAGTGACAAGAATGAATGGAGGGGTGGGGATGTAGCTCAGTGGTAGAGGGCTTCCCTCGCTTGCTCAAAGCCCTGGGTTTGATCCCCAGCACCACAAAAAATTAAAAATAAATAAATGAGTCCTGTCATCCATTAATGCACCAAATTTTAAAAAAGAAAACCAAAAAATGAATGGATGTGAATCATGCCAGAGCTTTGCTCTCTGGAATGGGCACAGTCCTGCCACACCACTCGCAGGGATTCCAGCCCTCACCTTGTGGAGGCAGAGGAGTGGAACGGTGGTGGGACCTGGGTTCTCTCTGGCTTCGGTAATGTCTGCTCTGCCTGACAGCAGGTAGGGCAAGCTCCTTATACAAGCTATCTAGTAACCCCAAATGGTCCACGTAAAGTAAACATGGGATATCGTAAGACATACTGATGAGCTAACATTTACTGAGTGCTTACATGAGCCAGGCACTATTCTCAGGGTATGCATGGATTATTTAAGTGAGTTTTCAGTGTACTGTACAAAGTAAGCAAGGCCTTTCAAGATCTGGCAGCTTCTGAAGATCCAGAGAAAAGGAGCAATTATAGAAGCCTGTATCATGACAAGTGACAAGAAAGTCAGTGCTGGAATGTCAAATCAGAGAGAGTGTGAAGGCTAGGCAGACTGTCACCAAATCAAGAGGCAGAGTGGTGAGGTAGAAAGTACACGGCAGTTGGAGTCAGTCAGTCAGACAGGTAGACCTAAAATCAACCCTGGGTCTGCCACTCACCAACTGTATGTCCCCAGGCAGGTCATATAACCAGGAGTCAGTTTCTTCCTCTGTAAAACAGGCAAGAACCCATTTTGCGGGGTTGTTCTGAGAATGGGAGGAAGTGCCCTGTGAGTCCAGCCTGATGCCTGGCAAGTAGTACCTGGGCTTTATTATCAGTCCAAAGAATCCTCGTGTTCCAAGGACTAAGAAGTTTCAGAGGTCCTCCACTCCAGACAAGTCATGTCTGGATGCAAACATGAGCCCCAAACACGAGCCCCAAACACAAGAAGTCATTTGCCCAAAGCAGCCTGGCTAGTTAATGTCTAAGTCAGGATTAGCACTCAGGACACCATTTGTTCTTAGCCACAGGGTTGATGATTATACCTGAACCATATTCAAACCCGAAACATTTCACTAAAAGGTGACTGGGCTGATCCTGTTGGTTTCCCCCTGATTGTTTTCTCCTTATAGGACAGGTGATTTTCTAGCATTCATGGGGCCACTTCCAAAATGGGTTTACTTGTTTCCTTTTGTGCATTAGTCTGCCAGAACTGCCAAAACAACATGCTACACTCTGAGTGGCTTAAACAACAGTATCTTTTTTTCTCACAGTCCTGGAGGTTGGTAACTCCAAAACAGAGTGCTAGCAAGGTGGGTTTTGTTCTGAGGCCTCTTCTCCTGGGTTGCAGGCGATTACCTTCTTGTTCTGTGCTCACATGGCTTATTTATTTGTTTATTTTTCACATGTGTTTATTGGATCAGGACTCCACCCTAGGACCTCATTCAACCTTAATTACCTGTGTACAGGCCCTATCTCCATATACAGTCACACTGGAGACAGGGCTTCAACATGTGGATTTTGGCGGGGGCACAATTTAGTCTATATGATTATGTCATGTGTTCCTCCCTCCCTCCACAGCCATAACACTCAGGACTGTTTCAAATAGGAGGGAGCTGAGAGGTGAGGCAGATGTGCTGTTAGGTGCCTAAATATGAGGTACCTATTGCCAGGCGTGATGATGCACACCTGTAATCCCAGGTGCTCAGGAGGCTGAGGCAGGAGGATGGCCAGTTCAAAGCCATCCTCAGCAATTTAGTGAGGCCCTAAGCAACTCAGCGAGGCCCTGTTTCTAAATAAAATATAAAAAAGGGCTGGAGATGTAGCTCAGTGATAAAGCTCCCCTGGGTTTAATTCCTGATATCAAAAAAAAGGAGGCATCATCTCTGGCCTGGTCCCTTTTTCAACTCCTCCTGGTCGCCCATTAATCAAATCCAAGAACTGTGGCAAAAGCCAAAGTTCAGATCATTCAATATATTATTAATTGTGTGAATGAGAATTGAAGAGTTAAACTAAGATATATAAGTAGATTCATTCAGAAAGAAAATATGAACATGAGGAAAGTTTCTCTGAAGATCAGTCATACATTTGAGTGATGAACAGAAACAGTGAAGCTTTGACATTTATCCTGATATTTCCAAGGGGAACTGTATATAGTAACATATTTTTGAGGAAACTAGTTTCTTTAGAAAGATTAAGAAAAAAAAGCTGTCAAAGTATGTAGTGAAATATCCAGATTTAAGGAGCATCCGCAGTCCTGAATATGAAGGTAATGCAGATCAGTTTCTTTGGCAGCATGAGTCTTGCCATTCTAAGTTGTCCTAAGTCAAAGGGCTACTTGGTCCAGTCACACAGTGTTTTGAAATGCTTGAGAGGTTCCTTGTGAGACCAAGTGTAAACTATGACCAATCACTAGCTTCTTTGTGAAGATAATTTGTGAAAATAATGCTCAGCCCACCATTGGAGAAATGATGTCACCTATCTTGTTTGCTAGATGTGGCCTCCAACCAGCTTTTGGCTGTGTCCCAAAGTCATATTTACTCCAAGTCACAAAGTAATACATGAAAAATACAGGCTTATGGGAAAACTCATAGAAAGCAGAAGTCCTCCTTTATCATACCTTCCCACCAAATTATTCTCCTTCCCATGAATAATGATCAAAACAGTTCAGTGAGGCTTCTTCTAGATTTTAAAATATGCATTTACTTTTAGCTAGAGAGTTGCTTTTAAGTAAATACCTGTATGACAGACTCTTGGAAGGAGATTTACTAGGTCAAAGGGAAAGTATATTTTAAAAATTGGTATTCTCAAATGGCCCTCTGGAAACATTGCATGGACTTAACATTCCCACGATATGAGAGTATGTGTTTTTGATCTATTTGCAATTTGACACTATCAAGCTTTGATTTTTAAATTTTTATTTTCTTATTTATTTTTTGTATTATATTGAACCCACGCGCATTACCACTGAACTACATCCCTGGTCCTTTTTATTTTTTATTTTGAGATAGGGTCTCACTAAGTCGCCCAAGTAGGCCTTAAACTTATGATCCTCCTGCCTCAGGTTCCTGAGTCATATGATTATAGGAAGGCGCTGGTTCAGCCTTTATTTTTGCAAACTTTCTGGGCAATAAAGTAGATCTCACCAATACTTTAATTTTTTATATTCCTCATTTCTAATACGGTTGAGCTGGCCTCATTTCTTTATTATTTTGTACTGATTTTTCTGTGAATTGACTATATTATTCTAGAGAAATGCTTGATTTTTTTGAGTTGTAAAAGCTTCTTATAATTACACATGTTAATTCCTTAATGTTGTAAATAACTAAATTTGTTGTTAGTAGACATTAAATGGCATGTGAAAGTGCATAGAAAAAAAGATTCTCTATGGAAGTATTTAAACCAAAAGGTTAATGGTGGTTACAACTAAGAGATATGACTTTCCTCTTTATCCCTTTCTGTGTATCTTCTCCCTTTCCTCCCTTAAACCAAGAATACATTAATTCCACAAGCTGAAAAATTCTCAGTAAAGCAATTGGTGGGGTAAAGGAAATGGTGAAGGCTTTCATGACAATTCTAAATGCAGATTTATTAAGGAACTTTGAGGAGAGGTGGTACCAATAGAGTAAGTCTTCTAATGTAACAATAGTCACTTTGACAAAAAATGATATGGAAGCTAAAATCCTTACTACTTTGTAGTTACCTAGTCATATTCAAGATTCTATCATTCTTTACCTATGTCATTTTATTCTCCCAACCCAAGTATCAGTGATCAATAGTGAGGGACGCCCAAACATCTTGCCAGATTTCTGGGCAGAAGGTTCACAGGCTCTATTCAAGGACAAAATGGCTTCTGAGCCACCAGCACCCCTCAGAACCCTATTAATTATTAACAGATGCAAAGAAAGTGCATGTTGATCAGAAAGAAGGAAGTGAGAGGGAGGAAGTGTGGTCTGCTGGGGAGACACATTGAAGGAGAGTCACAGAGGCTAACGAGGCAGTGCCCTTGTAGGAACTCGGAGTTAAATACCACTTAATCCGGAGTTAAATAGTTCTCCCAGCAGACTACGGCTAGGCAGGAATGCCCCCGATTGCTTGGGTTGGGAAATACCTCCAAAGATGACTTAAGGTTATCAGTTCTTATACATGAGGCAATACTAGTTTGACCTTCCACTAGCAGTAGTGGCATGGGGTGCAGGGTAGGAGCAAGTTCACACTAAGATGAGAATAAAGAGCCAGGCATGTTGGCACATGTGGACCCAGCAACTTGAAAAGCTGAGGGAGGAGGATCACAGATTCAAGGCTGGCCCGGGCAACTTAGTGAGGTCCTGTCTTAAAATAAAAATGAGTAATCCCAGCACTTAGGGAGGCTGAGACAGGAGAATCGCGAGTTCAAAGCCAGCCTCAGCAATGGCGAGGCACTAAGCAACTCAGTGAGACCCTGTCTCTACATAAAACACAAAATAGGGCTGGGGATGTGGCTCAGTGGTCGAGGGCCCCTGAGTTCAATCCCTGGTAACCCAAAAAAAAAAAAAAAAGAAACAAGGGCTGGTGCTGTAGCTGAGTGGTTAAGCCCTTGCCCAGCAAGTATGAAGTCCAGTACTAGGTTCAACCCCTGGTACTGGGGGAAAAAATGATGGGAATAATGAACCCTCAGATGTTGGGCTTTCCTACACTAAATTGTTACTTTGGATGGTACCTAAGAGGTGCATCCTTGGGAATCTACCCAAGGATGAAAGCCTGGATGGCCAAAGGCCAGACCCCAGGGAATACACCAAAAAGGAACCAACTTGGAAATCTGCAGGTAACCTGCCAACCCCAGTGATCACCTCATAAAGTGCTTTCCTGCCAACTTCAATAGAAACTGTCTCCACTTTCTTCTGGTGGAATCTCTAGAGCAAATTCTCAACTCTGACTAGTCCTGGGAGCAACCAAGCAGCTCAGCTAATGTTCCTAGAGCCTCACCAGCAATTTTGAATACTACAGGACTCAAATGTAATGGATAGAAAGACAGGTAAATGAATAGGGAAGATGAATCCCCAAAGCCCCTGGCTTTTGTTTACTCTTAGCTTATTTCTATATCCTGAATTATGTTGCATTACTATAAAGCAAATGACTCTTGAGAAGGCAGATTTAGAGTATGGGTTGAATTTTTGAAAGGAGAATGTTATTGTAGATCCTAGGACTTAACCATTTACATATAGAAAAGCAATTTATTTATCAAAAATTTTATGGAGCTTATAGGGCAATATAACTAATACTATATTATACTACCATGATAATCCTAAAATATTACCATGCCTAAGTCTGTATGATGATGCACACAGAATGTACATCCAGTATAATCCCAAATACAAGAAGGTAAAAGCCTTCAGGTTAGAAAGAGCAGAGTAAGGACATGAACACCCTGTCACTTTGAGGCTAAGATTCAGATAACATATAGAAATGGGAAAAGAGATACATCTGTCATGTCTTCCAAACTGAGCCAAGGACATCTGCAGCTTCTGCCATCATCTCACTGTAGCACAACGGCAAAAACAGATGTAAAAATAGAAGTGATATATTCAACTATTAACAGTGAAGCAAAACTGAATATAGCAGCCTGCAGCCGCACTGACGTAAAATGGGGAACAGCTTCTTCTAGGGCAGGCTGTCTTGAGTGGACAGTGTGCCAACTAGCTAATGATGTTCTCTCCATCCATGTCATCCTTGACGTCTTCAGAAGGGAGGGGGAGGAGGAGGAGGAGACAAGCGAGGAGGTTACAAACTGACTGAGAGCAAGTGATTCTCCTGACTGCAAAGTGAAGGAGCCCATTTGTTCTGAAGGAAACCCCTTCCCCCTAGGAGTGCCTCATGCGCCGTGAGTGCCTCCTTATGAAGTTAATGCGCAGCACAGCAGCAACTGGGTAGGGACAGTGTTGGACAGGAGGATGAGGAGAGCACAGAAAAAGATGAAGGAGGTTCTAGAGCCAGGAAATAACCACCCTGGTTGCCTCCCCACCTCTGCTCTGCTGGGGAGGATGCTGAGAGACCATTTGGAGGGTTCTGCAGAGCAGTTCATAGGCAAGAGAGGAAGACCCATTGTCACGAGAATATTAGCTCATTAATGAAGTGCCTGGAGCTTTCTGTTTGTTTGTTATTGCTTGACCTTATTTTTTTCTAAATTGAGACATAATTCATATGTCATAAAACAGACTCTCTAAACATGTATACTTTAGAGTTTTTAGTATAACACAAGATTGTTCAACCGTCACACTAATTCCAGAACATTTTTATAACCACAGAAAGGCACCCATACCCATGAATAGTCACTCCCCCAGCCCATGCAGCTTCAGTTTACTTTCTCTCTCTATGGATTTGCCTATTCTGGATATTTCATATAAATGGAATCATACAGTATGTGGCCTCTTTCGCCTGTTTTCCCCACTTGCCATGAGGTTTTCAAGATTCATCTATGTCATAGCATGAATTAGTACTTTATCCCTTGAAAAATAATAACTTATTATCTAATAATTTAGCCATTTAGACAGTGGCATTTGGTACATTCACAACCAAATGGTACAACCTTCTATGGAGTTTTCACTCTTGTGGTACAACCTTCTACAGAGATCACTCTTTTGGAGTGATCTTCCCATCACTGCAGAATAAAAACTCTTACCCATTAAGTACTATCTCCTCATCCCCTTCCAGCCCCTGGCAACCATCAATCTCTGTTCCATACCTAGGCTTTACCTATTTGGAGAATTTCATATAAATGGAATCATATAATATGCAACCTTTATATCTGTTTTCAATTAGCATAACACTTTGGAAGTTTATTTTTGTTATAACACGTATTAGGTATTAGGTATTCCTTTTAATTGTTGAATAATATTCCATTTTATGGCTATATCACAATTTGCTTATCCATTCGTGTGTGGATGAACACTGGATTGTTTCTAATTTGGAATAATGCTACTATGAATATTTGTGTACAAGTTTTTATGTGAAAACATGTTTTCATTTCTCTTGGGTATATACCTAAGAAGTAGAACTGCTAGGTCATATAACTCTATATTTTACTTTTTCAGGTACTTTTGGGAGGTTTTCCAAAGTGATGGTATCATCTTATACTTCTACTACCACTGTATAAGAGTTCATATAAATGGAATTCTCCAAATCCTAGATAACATTTGTTATTGTCTGTTTTTGACTTTGGCTTTCCTGGTGGGTGTGAAGTGGCCTCATTGTGTGCTATTGTTTGTTTTGAAATCAAAGCCACCCCTGTACATAGTTCAAAAAGATAAGGCTCAAGTATAAATGCTCCATTCCTCTCCATTTCCATTTCCACAAGGCACATACTTTAATTTCTTTCAGTGGTTTCTTCTGGTATTTATCTTATATTTCTGGTATTATGCTTCAGTTGTTATTTTAAAATCCATTTTAGATAGTATCTCTTGACTTCCAACTATGAAAGATGAGCATTTACTTTATGTGCACAAAAACACACACTCATTTTATCCTTCCTTCTTTGCAATATGATTATAATCTTCATTTTTGGTTAAATCAGTAATTGGCATTTACATTGTTATGATTATGCATTTATAGCCATGTGATGTACGAAGATTGTACTTTACTTAATCATACTTTTCCCCCCTCAGATTTCAGATGACCTAGGAGGAAAAATCTGCCTCATGTTTTCTATTTCCTCAGTTTTCTACATACCAATTACGAATTCATCTTTGAATTCCGCAAGAAGACTAAAAAATCACTGGATATATTCAAACACATTGTATATTCTATTTCTTTCTTTTGGAGGGGGCATGTAATCAAAACTGAATTAGTATTTGTTGAAGGAATGAATGAAGATATCAAGCCACAGCAAAGGCCTAGAGAAAACAAACAAACAAACAAAAACTCTTCCCCTCCCTGACCTTCTGGGTCACAGTCACAGTGTTTACATAATGGGTTCACTTTGTAGGTGAGATATTGCAAGCCCAGAGAAGTGACTGAACTTGCCAAAGTGTGATAGCAAGATTTCAGAAGGAGCGGGGCTGGAACACCAGTCTTCTGGGCCTTAGAGCCCCTACCTCAGGTTGCTTCCACAGAAAACAAAAGACACTTATCCTGAAGGGGGTGTGGACTCTGGATCTTTATCCTTTAACTGTATTCAATTTCCTGAAACTTAAAAAGTAACTGCATGTGCTAAAAGGGCACAAAGTATCATTAAAATTTGCAAGCCCTCTTAGTACTCACTGCTGCAGTTAATATTCTCAAAGCTGTTGAGATCTATGAAATCTAAACTTTCCACATGTAATTACTCTAAGGATCATTACTATTTATTTGAATTTGAACATTTCCAAGGCTAGTTTCTACCTAATTTAGGCATTTGCACACGACTATTCTATGGCAGGTATGAGTTGCTTTGGTCTGACCCGCATCTACTTCCACATCTTTGATTTTTATTTGACACCAGGGATGGGGACATGGTGTGGAAGATGGTGTTAACATAGAGCTGCCATGATTCATACTGGGAGAGGATCTGCCTGAGCTCAAGGGCCATACAAGGAAAACAGAGCTGACAGGGGTAGAACATGGAAAAGTCTCCATGTCCTGTCGCATCTTGAAATTTTCTGACGGTGTGCACCAAATACAATCCTGTGTTTGAGCTGCGCTTCTGCTGCTTACAATCAAAAGGAGTAGTGACTTACTCAGATACTGTAAGAAGAGGCTGAGCCACTTCTGAGTATCCATGTGGGAGTCATCCTTCAGGACCCTTCCTTTCACTTAAGCAAAAGAAGAATAAACTTCCAATTTTAGTTGAGTAATTTTAGTTTAATGGAAGACTGAACTAACAAGGAACCTCACAAATTCAGGTTCCTCAATGGTTTCAGAAATGACTAAATATGAAGAGAATAACAAGAGCAAGTGTAATTTATCAACTGCCCCATAATATATGTTTTGAAAGACAACTGCAGCATTAATTTCATGTTGTAAAAGTAGTATTTCTTGTACTCATATAGTTTTCCAAGCATATTTGTTTCTATAACATCATCCGATTCCCCTGGCTGCTGCTGTTGCTGCTGCTGCTTCTTTTTTCTTTTTTTTTGATACATGATCCACATTTTAAAGTTATTTCTCAAAACACATTTTATAAATAATCATATGTAAGTTCCTTATAAGTAAAAACTCTTAACATTTTCCTCCATTCTAGTTTCTTGTCCCTGAAATTTATATACTTTTCTAAGTCAGCTCTTTCAAATTTTAACACTAGATAATTCTCATTTCCATAACTGTAGAACCACAAATCTTTGTTCTAATTTGTTTCCTTTCATTCCTATTTTGTAGCCATGACTTTTCCACTCGGCACATTCATTCTTCCACAGTGCCTTACATAAAAAATGTCTGGGCAGAGTCCACAGGCCTACTTTTGAACACCTAGCTCCATTACTTACTTGTAAGATACAGCCATTTACATACTGTCCAGAGTCCAAGCTTCAGGACAAAATTTACCTGTTCATTACTAATGCTGAGTACCTAGCATATGATTGGCATGTAGTAGATATTCAATAAATATTTATGTATTGAATAAATGAAAATAGGCAATATAGATATAATTTTACTGATATTCTGATTTTATGGATAAGGAAACTGAGGCTCAGAGTGTTGTAGTGATTTGTATAAATTTCCACAGTGAGTGAGAGGGGGATTAAGGTATAGTTCTCCTGCCTGGTTGGTGTTCTCTTCTACTACATCACTTCTGGGCCTAAATATCCAAAAACTCAGATATAATGTCTTAGTTAGATTTTCAAATGCCCAAAATGATTCTTAAATCTTTAACTTCTTTAAAGTTTAAAACCTACCGTGGTATCCACTGCCTTGACCTTCTCTGTGGGAATGTGCTTTGGGACAGGTTCTGTCTGTGACAGCAACACACATCCTTTGTCCCCTAAGGTGATGATTACGGCCTTGCAACCCCTTTCCAGGAGCACCACTGCGGCCTTCCCAGCCTCCGCCGGGCTGCCCACGGTGAGGCCAGTTAAAATCTCAGCCTGGAAAACAAAGGGGAAGAACCAGTGGTGAGAGTGAGTAACTTGGATTCACTTCTAGATTTGCTTTTCTAAAAACTGTCTCCTTCCTTTCTCATAACACGAATGCAGTGGGAACCCTGATGGATAGCAGTGCAGGAAAATAAACACAAGAGTGAACAGGGACAACGATGACGACAAAACTACCTAAAAGACATTCTTGGATAATCAGGGAAATTTGAACGTGGCTTGGATATTACATGACAGTACAGAATTATTGAGAATTTTTAAAAGTGTGATAATGGTAGTGTGGTTCCTTGTAGGAGATGCATACTGAACTTACTCTCAATCAAAACAAAATACTTGTTTTACTTACTTTTTAATAAAAACAAAACCCAAATACATCCTGGAGAGGGAGAAGCAAACAGCAAAATGTTAACACCTGTGTAGGTGGAGTGTTCACTGTATTATTCTTTCAGCTTTTTTGCAAATGGGATAATTTTTATGATAAAGAGAAGAAACAAAGGGATTTCTAACACATGGAAGAAGGGAAGATGGGTAAAAGGAAGAAGAGAAAAAAGGAAAGAGTAATTACCAATGATTTGGGCTGAAATTGTACTTATATATTTTAGCATCTGAGGATATAATTCTTCCAGGCATCTCCTAGGCCATGGTGCCTTTCTCAGGTTACTAGTAAACTAGTTACTAGCCTTCTAGGTCTGCAGACTACTGACTTCTTTTGCTTGGTCAAAAGAAGACTACTAGAGCTGCCTGGAGGCAGAGAAGAGAGGCACTGATAGCAGAAGCAGCATTGCCAGCGCCCTGGCGTTCACTGACTGCAACCTCCCCTGGGTCACTGACAGTCTGCTAAATGGGGTGGGGTGAGGTTTGCACAGGATCAGTATTTCTCTCCCGGAATTTAAAGGGTCTTTGGTTAAAGTAGGGGTGTGGGGCTCTAACCCTGCTTTTGTATCCTCTAAGGCACCATCTCCAAGGAAACTCTCTGGTTCTGAAACAGGCAGTTTAAAAATCACTAGAGGGGGCTGGGGTTGTGGCTCTGTGGAAGAGCGCTTGCCTCGCATGCATGAGTCACTGGGTTCGATCCTCAGTACCACATAAAAAATAAATAAATAAAATAAAGAAATTGCGTCCATCTACAACTAAAAAAATTAAAAAAAAATCACTAGAGGAAATATATGGTACTTTTTGACTCAGAAAGTAGAAACCAAATTTTGTCTTTCCTATTACAATTTAACCATATACTATTTCTTCCCGAGAATGGATCTATGTCTTCTTTGTGTTTGCTCTGAACATGTCCAAATCAATCCTTTTTGTTATCTATAAATCAATCCACAAGTATGTGCTCATTCTGAGTTTACATTTTCCCGTTAGCACAGGGACCCCCTCTTATTATCTAGGGACCCCCTCTTATTATTATGTAGACCCTTTTAGTCTGGGTTGGTTATTCTTTGAGGTATTTTGTCCCCCATTACTGGGGACCAAACCCAGGGTCTTGCATGTGCTACGCAAGTACTCTACCACTGAACTACATGACCAGCCCTTTTTATTTTATTTTGAGACAGGGTCTTACTAACTTGCCCAGGTTGGCCTTGAACTTGTGATCCTCCTGCCTTAGCCTCCTCAGTTAACTGGGATTACAGATTGTGCCACTATGTCCAGCTTCTGATACTGTTTCGTTAAAATAAATTTTGCATTGGTCTTCATTACTGGGATCACTTATGTCTATTGAGTTGGATGGTCTATTTTCAGAAATACCAACTTGTGTCTTTAAAAATTTTTTTAATTTAAATTTTATTTTTGCAGTACTGGGGATTGAGTCCAGGGGCACTCTACCATTGAGCTCTATCCCTGTTCCTTTTCATTTTTTGTTTTGAGACAGGCTGTTGCTTAGTTGCCCAGGCAGGTCTCCAACTTGTGATCCTCCTGTCTCCCAAGTAGCTGGGATTATAGGCAGGCATCTCCACTCCTGGCCTCCTAGAAACCTTTTAAAAACTATTATTTAATGAAAAAAGTCTTTAACAAAGGAAATAATGCAACCAGCATCCATTTACCTACCATGAACCTTTAACAAATCTTAACATTATACTTTATTTGCTTCAGATCTTCTCCTTCTCCTTCTTAGGAATTGAGCCCAGGGCCTTGCACATGGTAGGGCCTTGCACTGAGCCCAAGATATTTTTCTTTAAAAAAATTAAATATCTTGGGCTGGGATTGTAGCTCAGCGGTAGAGCGCTTGCCTCGCATGCGTGAGGCCCTGGGTTCAATCCTCAGCACCACATACAAAGCAATAAAATAAAGACATTGTGTCCATCTACAACTAAAAAAAAATTTTTTTTAAAAATTAAATATCTTCCACATAATAATGTTTAACAAATTATTTTTCTCTTGTGTTGGTAGATGTAGCTATTGTTGCCATTTGTATTTAATCTCTTTTTTCCCTCTGATCATTTAAAAGTATTTTTATTTCTAGTTTTATGACTTCCATTAAAATGTACATTTGACCTGAGGACTTGTGTCTTTTTGGTTTTACAAAGCACCTAGCAGGTTTTCCTCTAGTATTGCTTCTCTTGAGTTCCCACTGTTCTCTTCTTTCCCTCCAATTAGACACATTGGAGCCTCTTAAACCATCCATCTCTAATATTCTCCTGTAATATTTAAAACATTTTTCATTCTGCACTGCTTTCTTAGTAAACTGAATTTTCTAGCTCTAAGTGAATGCATCAAGAATCTCTTTCAATTTACTACTTCTTTATTCCAATCTACTGTTTATTTATTGCAGTACTGGTGACTGAACCCAGGGCCTTGTATGTAATAGGCAGGTGCCCTACTACTGAGCTACATCCTCAGTCCTAATGTTTGTTTGTTTATGTATTTATTTAAAATCATTTTTAGTTGTAGGTGGACATAATACCTTTATTTATTTATTCATTTATTTATTTATTTGGTACCAGGGATTGAACTCAGATGTACTTGACCGAGTCACATCCCCAGTCCTTCTTTGTGTTTTATGTAGAGACAGGGTCTCACTGAGTTGCTTAGCGCCTCGCTGTTGCTGAGGCTGGCTTTCAACTAGTGATTCTCCTGTCTTAGCTTCCCAAAGTGCTGGGATTACAGGCATGTGCACCGCGCCCGGCTTATGTATTTTTATGTGGTGCTGAGGATTGAACCCAGTGCCTCGCACATGCCAGGCAGGTGGTCTACCACTGAGCCACAACCCTAGCCCACCTAATGTTTATTTTTTAATGAGTGACTTAAAATGTTTTTCAATGACCACTTTTATTTTCAAGTCTTCTAATGAGTTGTCTTTCATATTTACAGATTATTGCTTTGATTCTGTTTTTTTTTTACGATTTCTTCTTCAACAAATGTTTATGTTAAAGTCTTTCTTTGCACTGTTTTATTATTTGAATTTCCTCTGGATTCACCCTCTGACTGCTGACCCTGCTGGTGGTGTCATGCTGCCTGTGAGCAGGCTCACTCTCCTTGCTGTCAGATGCAGAGTCTTCACATTTCACCTCCCACCTGGCCCATCTCTACCTTTCTGGTGGTTTTAGAGTTCTATTTAGCAGGCACCAATGGGTCTCTAAACCAGAGTAAGGTATTATCGTGGTCATAAAGAGTTCCTGCTTTGCAGTGATTGGGACATTGGCAATGAAAACTCTTCAGTCATTGGTTGGCTTGGTTTCCCTCCTGCTCAGAGGTAGTGTCTCTGTCCTCCTGTTACCTCTGGTGGGAGACTTAAATATATTGTAGCCTCTGGCAGAGGGGTAGCAGCTTCTCCCACCTTTTATTGTTACAGGCTAGCCAGGCCAGCACGTGTGGTTTCCAGCCGTGGGCACCACTTGTCTTCCCATGTAGACCACTTTTAGCACCAGTTACCTTAGGATGTGAGTTGCCTACCACCTCTCTCAGCTTCCGGGCTTCCTGTACAGCACACCAAGGGCTAAATGCTCTGTGAAGCTGTTACAATTTGATCTGTAGAGTTATTTATCTTATTTTGAAGCTTCTGAATATCTTTTTATTGTTTCTTTTTGTGTGTGTGGTGCTGGGGATTAAATCTAGTAGCACTCTACCACTGAGCTACATCTAGCCTTTTTATTTTATTTTGAGACAGGGTCTTGCTAAGTTGCCCAGGATGGCCTCTAACTTGCAATCCTCCTGCTTCAGCCTCCAGAGTTGCTGGGATTACAAGTGTGGGCCACTGTGGCCAGCTCATTGTTTCTTTTATTTTCTTTCCTTTTTTAAAAAATGTCTTTGTTTTAGATAGACATAATAACTATCTATCTATCTATCTATCTATCTATCTATCTATCTATCTATCTATCTATCTATCTTTTATGTGGTGCTGATGATTGAACTCAGTGCCTCACACATGCTAGGCAGGTGCTCTACTACTGAGCTACAATCCCAGCACCATTTTTTTTTTTAATACTTATATATCAGTGGTTTGGGTTTGCAACAGAGGCAGCACCTTAAGCATGAAGGTATATTACTAGTGAGAATTATTTGAATTAATCCATAAGAATATTAAACTTTTAATGTTTGTCTTTTTTTTAATATTTATTTTTTAGTTGTAGGTGGACACAATAGCTTTATTTTATTTTTATGTGGTGCTGAGGATCGAACCCAGTGCCTCCCGCGTGCTAGGCGAGCACGCTACCACTGCGCCACAACCCCAGCCCTAATGTTTGTCTTTTTTATTGAAATTTTGAAACTAATTTCCTTAAAGACCAGAGTTCATTCATTTAATAAGCATTTACTAGTTGCCAACTTTGTAAGGTACAGTGTAGCAGATGTTATTTTCCAAAGATAAACCATATGAATGTTGTACCTGCTGTTTATACCATGAGAATGCAATCTTCCATTGAGAGGTGGCTACCAGGTTGGACCTTCCTTTTTTGACCAACAGAATGGGGCAGAGTGATGCTGCGGGACTTCTGAAACTAAGTAAAAGGTCAACATGACTTCTATTTATTGCACTTTCTTTCTCTCTTTCTCGAAGCTGGGATCTGGGAACACAGCTACTATATTGTGAGGAATCCTAGGCCACAAGGAAGGGCCCATCATCCCCCCGGCTAACAGTCAGCACCAACTATCAAGCATATGAGTGAAAAAGACTTTAGATAATACCGTCCCTCAGCCTGAGTCTTCCCATGGAGGCCCCAGGCATTATGGAGCAGAGATAAACCATATTGTGTTCTGTCTGAATTCCTGATACATGGAAACTGCAAATGACAATAATCATTGTTATAAGCCAATGAATTTGGGGGGTAATTTATTACTCAGCAACAGATAACATAGGCACACAGGGATAGCCATTGGGGATACAAGGGTGAATAAGACTGATGCCCTGTCCTCATGGAACATATGATTTAATGGAGAAGATAGAAGGAATGAATAAATCATTTTGGGCTATGGTGAGTGTTTGAGGAATAAATGGAGTGCTGTGTAAGTATCTAGCAGGGAAATCTGAGCCGGTTTGGCGGTTGAGGGTAATGTAACCTCTTATTGTGAAATGGTCACTATCTCCCACAATTCCTTTTTCTTAGTCCAATGCCTGGCTATGGTGGTTGCTCAAAAATATTGCATAACCTACTGTGGTTTGTTAAAATTAGTTTCCATGTAGCAGTCTTCTTTTTTGTGTTCTCTATGTTTTAAGAGATGAAATTATCCAAAAAGCAGGTCAAGAAATCCTAGAGACTTTCATTCAGCCTTTGAACTAAATGGAAAATGACCATTAAAGTTCATTAATGACGCTCTCTCTGTGCAAGTCGCATTTGCCAATGTGTATGCAGGTCCCGCATCCCAATGATGGGCAAGAGCTCTGGTCTAATGCTGTCTAACCTATAAAAAGGAAGAAATACTGAAGTTTCTTCCTGAAAAATACTGACAATAACCTCATATCAACATACTGAGAGAGACTGTGTGCAGATGTGTACATTATGACCCTCAGATGGACTGAGAGGCTGCTGCTGTCATGCAGTGGCCTGCAAGGACTTTGCTGCAGCAGCAAAGTGTCTGTCCACCAATGCTGTCATAGGGTCTCACCACAAAAGGCAGCAGTCATCCAGGGGTTGTATACTAGCTAGAGTTGTTAGATAAAATACAGGAAGCTCAGCTAAAACTGACTTTCAGGTAAACAACAAATAATTTTATAGTGTATGTATGTTTAGTGTATCATTCACTGACTATCTGAAATTCAAATTTATCTGGACATCTGTATTTTTATTTGCTCAACCTGGCAAGTCTAATGCTAATTAGTTCACAGAATATGGAATAATTAGAAAAGAAAACAAAACACCAGTAGTGTGAGGGCAGGGAGGGGACTAACTAACAGGTTTGATAAGTGCCACATTGTGGAGATGACTCACATCATTCCCCGGACCACCAGAACGTACTGATTTCCTTTTCTCCACACCCCAGCAAACTGAAAAATCTGTGTTCATTATGTCTAAGACACATGTGATCAAATCAATGTGGTTCATACTGCCTCTGCTTTATCCCCTTCCATGCAAATCTTTCGGTTTCTCAAAGAGTGACCAAACCAGTTCATCCTCACCTCGCTTTCATTGCAGCAGAACACATCCGAGAGGCTGTAGAACTGCGGGTTCAGGTCAGCAATGGCAGGAGCTGGATTGAACAATGTTTTCACTACAAAGGAATGGGAAGGGGTTTGATGCTTATCGTTTTTAACATAGTGCATTTACAGACATTTGGTAGGACAAATCCCTGATTGCAATCATGTTTGCATTCATCAGATTAAATATTCATTTAGTACAGATGTAGAAAAGTCTGAAATCTCAATCTCCATGCTAGCCAAGCACCAGTGCCTTCTTATTTCCTCTATTTTTTTTCCCTTTACATTTCAGCTTCAAGGGCAGGCATCAATATTTACAACCAAGGTGATTACAGAGTTAAGGTAAGGGCAGCGAGAACATTAAAGAGGAATGAAGACGTTGTGGCATGAAAGGTCACGTGTGAGTGTGAACAGATGGGTAAAGATTTTTGTGGGTTCCTGGAAGTGCTTTGTTGCAAGGCCAGTTCATAAATCCATTTTCTAGGGAAGAATAAAGAGAACACAGAAAAGAAATAATGAAGAGTTCAAAATTTTCCTGATAGGAGTAGGATATGTCCCATCACACACACACACACACACACACACACACACACACACACACGCTTCCATTCTTGGCTTCTGTGAGCAATCTGGGAATGTTGAAAAAGAAAGGAGGAGAAATTCAGTCACAGGCTGAGTGCTAGCTCAGACCAGGAGGCAACATGAGAAGGATGGATGGAGATAACATTAGTAGGCAAAGGAGAAGGTCACCGCCATCACAGTGACAGAAGTGCATTGTTCACAGGAGGAAAACAAGGCTGAGAGATGAGATCCTACGTTGAAGGCCCTTCCTTGGGATGCCATCAGGCAGGGCCCCTATCCAGGGTCCTCTCTAAAACAGCCTCTGTAGGCCAGAACTCTAAGCAATACATGCCTCCAACCCCAATTCACAATATCTTGAAATAGCCTTTGGTGTGAAACTTTAAATTATTGTAAAGGCTTCAGAAATTGCATTTGCAGGAAGCACTCTCTTTGCCACAACTCAGGTACACATGCATAATTTTTATGCCTCCCAAATATACCCTGCACTGTACTCAACTGGCTGGTCTTCTCTTCTTCAACCCAGGTCCACTGACTTAGGTGTTAAGTAGTCTCATCTGACTACAGATGGGTAGAGTAAATTCCTCTAGTTGCAGTTCTTAAAGATTTTTCCAGAGCAGTGGGTTATAAACCTGGCTGCCCATCATCGGGGAGAGCTTGCTCAAATACATGATTTCTGGACTCTACTTCAAATCCACTGAGTTAGAATCTCTGGGAGTGAGATCAGGGTCTCCAGGTGGCTCTCACATAGTTAGCTTGGTAGTTATCTATCCCACATTCCTGAGAAGACATAATCAGCACGTGGCTGATGGAAACAGTCCACCACTGCAGCCCCGTGAGGCTACTAGTCCACTTCCCTAGGTCTTATATGATGTTTCGGTTCAGCCAGGGGTCTTGTCCTGTATGGCCTAATGCTATTCCCACGTTTTTGTTATTGTAGATTCCATAATGTCCACCCACAGAAATTCTACAGTATATTTTTGGCACCTCAGACTTTAGTACAGGGCTATTGTGCAGCTTCAATTAGAAAATGGACATAAAAGCCCCGGGTAAACTGTAAAGTGTTGTACAAATGTAAAGGATTATTACTGTTATTATATTGTCCTTTACACACAGCCCACACCCCCGCCTGTCCACCCATCTCTCTGCCTTCTGTGAATGTGTAGCCTGGCAACAATCTCGCTCATTGGCTCTACCACTTCTGTGAGGTATTGGAGATACCAGTTATGCATAAAGGTCCTCATTGCCCAGCATTCGAATACACTCACTTATTTTTTAGGTTTTCTGAATGATATATTGCTCCCTATTTGCCTCAAGCCTACCTAGGGTGATCTTCAAATTGGTACTCATTAGCATCAGAGCACAGGTTAGAGCAATGTACTGGTATGGGGCAGCAGGGCAAAGTCATTCTTGTAGAATTTTCTTTTTCTTCCCCCCAGAACATGCCCAATCTAGCAGTTCCTTTTCTTTCTTTTCTTTTTGTACCAAGGATTGAACTCAGGTGCTTAACCACTGAGCCACATCCTGGCTCTTTTTATTATTCGAGACAAGGTCTTGCTAAATTGTTTAGGGCTTTGTTAAGTTGCTCAGGCTGGTCTCAAACTTGCAATCTTCCTGCCTCAGTCTCCCAAGTTGCTGGGATTACAGGTGAGCACCATCATGCCAGGCTAGCCATTCCTTTTCTAAACCTATGCTCCAGAAATCCACAGGCATTCAAATATGATACACAACGATGCTCATGGAGCTCTGTGATAGAAAAATACAAAAAGATACCTACACATCTATCAAGTGGATTGGTTAAAAAATTATGACATATACACCTGATGTAATTCTCTACAGCTGCTAAAAAGAATGAAGTAGCTCCCTGCTTTGTCAGAGAAAGATTTCCATAATTTATTTGTAAGTGAAAAAAGAAGGTTCGTACCAACTATTCCTTTTAAATAAAACACATAACTAGATGTGTAGTTACATTTATATACTTGCATAAAGAGAAAAGTCTGAGAAGTTACTCAGTAACTGAATAAGTGATTAGTTATAAAAGGCTAATGGGATGAAATCTGACTACAGATTAAGTGTTGTACATCACGCACTTAATTTTCCATCAAAAACCAGGCACATGTGAATAAAATGATATAATATCTGGGTTTTACAGTGGAGTGTAGGGAGTAATGAGTTGGGGTACAGGTGAAACAACACTGTCCATGTCTTAACAATTGTTGAAGCTAAATGAGAGCACACATGGTCTTACCATAGTATTCTATGGCCCTACATATTTGAAAATTTCCACAATAAAAACAATTTTAAGCTGGGCATGGTGGTACACACCTGTGGTCCCACCTGCGTGGTGGGAGAATCACTTAAGCTTATGAATTTGAGACCAATCTGGCCAACATAGTGAGACCCCCATTTCAAAGAAGAAGAAAAAGTATTAAACCCCACAAATTTTTATTTATTTATTTTTATTGTTTTGCTTTTAGTTATACATGATAGAATCTATTTTGATACAATTATATAAGCATGAAATATGTCTTATTTTAATTAGTACCCCATTCTATGGATGTACACAATGGTGAGATTCGCTGTGATTTATTCATACATGTACATAGGAAAATTATGTCAGATTCACACTCTTTTCTTTCCCTATTCCCTCTCCCTTCCCTTCATTCCCGTGTGTCTGATCCAATGAAATTTTATTTTTCCTCTCCCCCATTTATTGCGGGTTAGCTTCCACATATCAGAGAAAACATGTGACCTTTGGCTTTTGGGTACTGGCTTGTTTTACTCAGCATGATAGTCTCAAGATCCATCCATTTACTGGAAAATGTCATAAAATCATTCTTCTGAAGGGCTGTGTATATATACCACATTTTATCCATTCATCTGGTGAAGGGCATCTAGGTTGGCTCCATAGGTTAGCTAATTGTGAATTGAGCTGCTATAAACATTGATGTGGCTGTGTCTGTAGTATACATTTTAAGTCCTCTGGATATATACCAAGGAGTGGGATAGCTAGGTCAAATGGTCATTCCATTCCTAGTTTTTTTGAAAATTTCTATACTGCCTTCCAGAGTGGGGATACAAATTTGTAGTCCCACCAGCAATGTATGAATGTACCTTTATCCCCACATCTTCCTCAACATTTACTGTTTTTTTTTTCCTAATTTATTTATTCTAATTAGGTATAGATGATAGCAGAATGCATTTTGTTCATTGTACAAAAATGGAGCACAACTTTTCATATCTCTGGTTGTACACAACAGAGTTACACCATATGTACAGTCATACAATTTAGCAATTTGAGTTTTCTCTCTCCTTTTTTTCATTATGGTGGCTAAGGGTTTATCAATTTTATTTATTTTTTCAAAGAACCAGCTTTTTGAATTGTTTCCTTTGTTTCAATTTCATTGATTTCAGCCCTGATTTTAGTTATTTTCTATCTTCTACTTCTTTTGGTGTTGATTTGTTCTTCTTTTTCTAGAGCTTTGAGATGTAATGTTAGATGGTTTATTTGTTGATGTTTTCTTCCTTTAATGAATGAGCTCAATGCAATGAACTTTGCTCTTAACACAGTCTTCATAGCTCCAGAGATTCTGATACGTTGTATCAGAGTTCTCATTTACCTCTAAGAATTTTTTTTTTTTTTTTGGTGCTGGAGATTGAACTCAGGGGCACTCGACCACTAAGCCACATCCCCAGCCCTATTTTGTGTTTTATGTAGAGACAGGGTCTCACTGAGTTGCTTAGCGCCTCGCCATTGCTGAGGCTGGCTTTGAACTTGCAATTCTCCTGTCTCAGCCTCCCTAAGTGCCAAGAATAATTTTTTTTTTATCTCCTCCCTGATGTCTTCTGTTACCCATGTGTCTTTTATTATTTAGTCTCAAGGTGATGGAGCAGCTTCTGTTTTTTATTGTATCATTGATTTCTAATTTTATTCCATTATGGTCTGACAGAATGCAGGGTAGTTTCTCTATTTTGTTTATTTTTATTTGCTAAGACTTGTCTTGTGGCATAACATGTGATCTATTTTAGAGAAGGATCTGTGTGCTGCTGAGAAAAAAGTGTATTCACTTGTTGATGGATGAAATATTCTGTATATGTTTGTTAATTCTAAATTATTGATTATATTATTGAGTTCTGTGGTTTCTTTGTTTAGTTTTTGTTTGGAAGATCTGTCCAGTGGTGAGAGAGGTATATTAAAGTCACCTAGTATTATTGTGTTGTGGTTTGTTTGCTTCTTGAAATTGAGAAGGACTTGTTTGATATTCTCAGATGCTCCATTGTTTGGGGCATAGATATTTATGATTGTTATGTCTTGTTGATGTATGATTCCCTTAAGCAATATGAAATGACCTTCTTTATCCCTTCTGACTATTTTTGGTTTGAAGTCCACTTTATCTGATATGAGGATGGAAACCCCTGCTTGTTTATATGGTCCATTTGAGAGGTATGTTTTTTCCCATCCTTTTCACCTTCAGTCTATGGATGTATTTTTCTATGAGATGAGTCTCCTGAAGGCAGCTTATTGTCGGGTCTTTTTTAAAATCCAATCTGCCAGTCTATGTCTTTTAATTGATGAGTTTAGGCCATTAACGTTCAGGGTTATTATTGAAATATGGGTTGTGTTCCCAGTCATTTTGGTTTACTCTTGGTTTTTAACTAGATTTGGTTTCTCCTTTGATTGGCTTTTCCTTTAGTGTAGTTCCTTCTTTTGCCAAATTTCATTGTTGGTTTTCATTTCCTCCTCATGGAATATTTTGCTGAGAATGTTCTCTAGTGCAGGGTTTCTCATTGTAAATTCTGTTAACTTTTGTTTTTCATGGAAGGTTTTTATTTTGTTATCAAATCTGAAGCTTAATTTTGATAGATATAAGATTCTTGTATGGTACCCATTTTCTTTCAGTGCTTGATATATGTTGTTCCAGGATCTCCTGGCTTTGAGGGTCTGGGTTGAGAAATCTGCTGAGATCTGAATTGGTGTCCCTCTGTATGTAATCTGAACGTTTTCTCTTGTAGCTTTTAAAATTCTATCCTTATTGTATATGTTAGGCATTTTCATTAAAATGTGCCTTGGTGTGGATCTGTTGTAGTTTTGTACATTTGGTGTCCTGTAAGCCTCTAATATTTGATTTTCCAATTCATTTTTCATGTTTGGGAAATTTTTGATATTATTTCATTGAAGAGATTGTGCATTCCTTTGTCTTGCATCTCTGTGCCTTTGTCTCTCCTGATAATTCTTAGATTTGGTCTTTTCCTGTAATTATCCCATAATTCATGGATGTTCTGTTCATGGTTTCTTACCATCTTCATTGTGTGGTCAACTTTATTTTGAAGATTATGTATTTTGTCTTCATTGTCTGAGGTTCTGTCTTCCAAGTGATCTAGTCTGTTGCTGATGCTTTCTATTGAATTTATTATTTGGTTTATTGTTTCCTTCATTTCAAGAATTTCTGCTTTTTTTTTTTCAGTCTCTATCTCTTTTTTGAAGTAATCTTTTGCTCCCTGTATTTGCTCTCTTATCTCTTTGTTAGTGGGATCAATTGTTGCCTGTAGTTACTCTCTTATATTATTCTATGCTTCACAGATCATTTTAATTATGTATGTTCTGAACTCCTCTGACATTTCATCTGCTGTGTTGTCAATGGATTCTATTGTAGCATCTTGGTTTGACTGGGGCATTGTCTTCCCTTGTTTTATTTCATGTTGTTCATGTGTCTTCTTCTCTGGCAACGCCAATCTGAGGTATTATAGCTTCTACCTTATAATCTTGTAGTGTTCCTGCAGGTTACCAATACCTTACCTTTGGTGTAACTGGCCTGCAGGGACCTTGGGGATGGTTTTTCTGGTCTCGGCTCTTGTCTCTAGAAGGAAGTAGGACAGGACAGCAGCCTATTGGAAGATGAGGGTCTGCAGTGTGGTTGGTCTCCATGCATGCAGTAGGGGTCAGTCTGCTCTGCCTCCTCTGCACATTGGGCCAGCGACATTTACTGTTACTTGTGTTCTTGATAATTGCCATTCTAACTGGAGTGAGATGAAATCTCAGTGTAGTTTTCTTCTTTTTCTACAGTTCTAAAAGCAGCCTTTACTTTGATTTTCACTTCTCCAAGGCCCTGGGAGCCTTCTCAAATTCTACTTCTTGGGTCTTGCACACTCTGTTACTCCTCCTTCAGCCACTGTGGGAGCTGAGGTGTGTAGTAGGTGGTGATGACGTCAGCACCTGCTCTGCAGAAAGGCAACCATTTGCAATTCTCTCCAGAGATGTTGAATATTTTTTCCATATATTTGTTGACCATTCACATTTCTTCTTTTGAGAAATGTCTGTTCAGTTACTTTGCCCATTTATTGATTGGGTTATGTGTTTTTTGGGGTTCAATTTTTTGAGTTCTTAATATATTTTCTGGAAATTACTACCCTATCTGAGATAGACGTGGCAAAGACTTTCTCCCATTCTGTAGGCTCTGTCTTCACATTCTTGATTGTTTCCTTTACTGTGAAGAAGCTTTTTAGTTTATGCCATCCTATTTATTGATTCTTTTTTTTTTTTTTTAATATTTTTGTTTAGTTGTAGATGAACACAATATCTTTATTTATTTTATGTGGTGCTGAGGATCGAATCTAGTGCCTCACGTATGCGAGGCAAGCGCTCAACCGCTGAGCCATTACCCCAGCCCCTATTTATTGATTCTTGATTTTACTTCTGTGTTTGAGGAGTCTTGTTAAGGAAGTCAGTTCCCAACCCAACATGATGGAGTATTGAGCCTACATTTTCTTCTAAGTATGTGCAGAGTTTCTGGTTTAATTCCTAGGTCTCTGATCCACTTTGCGTTTTATGCCCCAAATAGTGGAGCATCTTCATATATCAAACAAACCCTTCTTGATATCAAGAATCAAACAGAGCACACACAATAATACTGCATGACTTTACTATACTTCTTTCATTACTAGATAGATCTTCCAAACAAAAAATTAGTAAAGAAGCTACAGAAATAAAAAGTACAATTAATAATTTAAACTTAACAGACTGTATAGAATATTTCATCCATCAATGACTGATCACACTTTTTTCTCAGCAGCACATGAAACAGTTTCTAAAATAGACATCTTAGGCCACAAAAAAAAAAAACCTCTTAGCAAATGCAAAAAAAAAAAAAAAAAAAAAGTAGAGATAATACCCTGCATTCTATGAGATAAAATTGAATAAAATTAGAAATCAATGATAAGATAAAAATAGAAACTATCTTAATACCTGCAGACTAAATAATTCACTATTGAATGATGAATGGATAGCAGAAGAAATCAGGAGTGAAATAAAAAAAATACTTAGAGGTAAATAAGAATAGAGATACAACATATCAAAATCTCTGGAACACTATGAAGGCAGTTCTAAGAGGAAGTTCATAGCATTGGGCTTACACATTAAAAGAATAGAAAGACCAAATAACTAATTTAACATTACATCTCAAGACCCTATAAAAAGAAGAACAAATCAATACCCAAATCAATATAAGACAGGAAATAATTAAAATCAGTGCTGAAATCAATGAAATTGATATTTTAAAAAGTTCAAAAAAATCAACAAAACAAAGAGTTGGTTCTTTGAAAGAATCAACAAAACTGATAAACCCTTAGCCATGCTACACAAAAGACAAAACCCCCAAATTATTAAAATCCATGATGAAAAAGGAAATATCACCACAGACATTAATGAAATAAGAAGATAGAAACTATTTTGAAAATTTATGGTTCAATAAACTAGAAAATCTTGATGATATGAACAACTTCCTAGAGACATATAACCTAACCAAATTGAAGCAGGAGGACATAGAAAATTTAAACAGACCAATTTTTAAAAATTTTTTTTTTAGTTGTAGATGGACACAATGTCTTTATTTTATTGCTTTGAATGTGGTGCTGAGGATCGAACCCAGGGCCTCATGCATGCGAGGCAAGCGCAGTACCGCTGAACTACAATCCCAGCCCTAAACAGACCAATTTGAAGTAACGAAATTGAAGGAGGCATCAAAAGCCAATCAACAAAGAAAAGCCCAGGATCAGATGGATTCTCAGCCAAGTTCTACCACACTCACATATTTTAAAACAATTACAATGAATTTTAAGTATCAATAGCTGGAATGAAGAACTTTATAACTGTCTATAAATATTGCATAAAAATTGATCACATCTTATTTGGTTATATTTTACTGAGAGACAACATTCTTACCAATAGTAACTGGATACATATGCTTATAGTCTGATACACAGGTTTAGAATAACTAAATTTAGGGGAAAAGTGGAGACATCATTAAAAAAAAAACCTCTTCTTAGCTCATGCTTCCATAAATGAGCAGAAATACTTTACTGTGATGAAGAAGCATGAAGATCAGTAGATGTGGTTAAATTATTCAAAGAAGAGTGCAAATTTGTAAGACAAGATGGAAAAGATGATGTTATCCTGGGACTAGGCAGAACTAGAGAACACACAGTGCATCATGGAGTGACCTGGAGTTGCAGAGGTGACTGACAGCACCCAACAGTAATTATTATTCATTACAATGGAAGAGGGACTAAACTCCTGGTTATCTTAACCACATGTCAATGGCTGACACAGCAATGTCAATGAGGAACTGGCGAAGCCTGGGGGAGTAGTTGTCAGGCTAAAAGAAGACAGGGCAATGAGGAAAAATCTATTAATGGTTTTGGGGCAGAGGGGTAGGGGAGAATGCAAAGTTGGACAGCTGATGACTCTAAGAACTAGTTTAGAAAAACGGGAATAAAATCATCCTAATCAAAGAAATCATGAGAAGGCTGAGATGCCCATAACATGGGCTTGGCTATCTCTTACGTTGGAGGCTCTTTTTTGCAACTTGAGCGGCAAAATCTCTCCAAACTTGGGCCTTGTGCTGGACAATGTTATTGTGAAAGTCTAGGTGGCCAGCCAAGGAGTTATGCTTGCCAAATGGAAAAGGACTAAAGTCCCTCTGAAAGGTACATTGTATCATACCTAGGATTTAATCTTGGTGATCTTTCAAGTTCAATTATTTATAATTGTTCCTGTAATGTTCCATTTGCTTTGAAATGGATATAAAGACCAGAACCAACATGCATAATTTCATCACAAGCAGCTGCAGCATCAGCTCTGCAGTGACCCCCTCCTCGTTGCACTGTGACCTTGCAGGGATGGGTGCTAGCTATTCAGGCTACCGATTTTTTTGATGTTGTTCGTGAGGTTGTGGTAAAGACAGGGAGAGAGTTTTCAGGCAGTATATTCAAAGATGGAGGGCATGTCTCCTTTGTAATTTTTGAAAATATTTTTAGTTGTAGAAGAACATAATATCTTTAATTAATAACTAATTAATTAATTATTTTGGTACCGGGATTGAACTCAGGGGTACTTGACCACTGAGCCACATCCCCAGCCCCATTTTGTGTTTTATTTAGAGACAGGGTCTCACTGAGATGCTTAGCGCCTCGCCATTGCTGGGGCTGGCTTTGAACTTACGATTCTCCTGTCTCAGCCTCCCTAAGTGCTGGGAATACAGGCGTGCGCCACCACACCTGGCTTATTTTTTATTTTTACATGGTGCTGAGGATTAAATCCAGTGCCTCACACACGCTAGACAAGTGCTCTACCACTGAGCCACAACCCGAGCCTTCCTTTGTATTTTAATAATTGATAGATAATCTAGTAATGGAAGGTATATAATTCAAATTTTACTTCTTGGAAGCAGGGATGATAAGGAATCTCTGACAATAAAGTCAGATAATGATGACAATGAGAAATACACTATGTTTCTTGAGATGGCGTAGTGCTGATCAGCACATATGCCCTGGGCAAGATACTCAGTGCTCAAAAGATGATTAGCTTTGCCTACTCTGCTCTGTAATCAGTCCATGGTGACTTCAATGAGTTGAGACCTCTCAGCCCAATTCTCTTGTTTCAAAGAAGAAGAACTGGAAGCCCTGGGCAAGAAGTTGCTTTCTTGACTGAGGTTCCCTATTAACTAGTGATTGATTCTGAATTCAAAACCATTCAACAGGAATTACCAAACCAGCATTCTCCTTTCACGATACCACACATGTGAGAATGAAACACATTAAATGCACACACATGCTAAATATACACGTGCACGCGCATACACATCCCATTCACAGTGTAGACTCTAAGGTGCAGCTGGCTGTTTTCTTCCAAAAAGTGGCCAACTGGCTTGGCCAGAGAAACCTGCTGATTTGACAGAGGTGGGTGTATGAATGGTTGCTTGTGTGTGTGCGATTCAGCAGGGTGTGGTGACATTGCTGAAAACACTCTAGGGCCTCTTCACTGTTTTTTTTTTTTTCCTTCTTAATTTTTTTAATTTTTTCCACATTTTCTAAATTGGTGTATTAGAGTTGTGTACATAATGGTGAGATTTGTTGTAAACTCATACATGCACTTTTCACTGCTTCTTGAATAGCAAAAATTGTCCAAGCTTAGGCCGTGTGCTGGACAGTGTTAAAATGTACAGATTTTACTCTTTTAGAGATAAAATCTTCTTCTTCATAATGGCTCAGTTCTTTGAAGTCAATGGCATGTGGCAGTTTCTTTTTAAAGTGTGGTCTAGGAGACAGAACTTGGGTCTTACATCCTGAAACTCTATTTCCGCACATACTAAAAGTGTGATGTTGGTTGTACAACTTATTAAACCTCTCTGAGTCTCAGTCTCTTTATCTTTAATCCTTAGAGAACAATGGCTGCCAGATTTCTGTCCTAAGGCTTTTTTGAAGATCAAATGGGCAAGAAAGAACCTTATAAACTATAAAGTATATTTAAATGCAAGGTATTACTACTTCTAATATTATTACACAATTACCCCCCTCCCCCCGCCACCTGTGGTTTTGCTTTTTACAGTTTTAGTTACCCAAGGTCAACCAGGATCTAAAAACATTAAATGGAAAATTCCAGAAATAAGCAATTCATAAATTTTAAATTGTATACCATTCTGAGTCATGTGATGAAATCTCATGTCATCCCACTGCACCCCACTAGGGATGTGAATCATTCCTCTCTCCAGCCTCCCCACACTGTATCACCTGCAAGTTATCACTTAGGAGCCATCTTGGTTATTGAATTAAGTGCTGTGGTCTCATGGTGCTTCTGTTCAAGTTACCCTTTTTTCACTCAGTAATGGCTCCAGAGTGTAAGAGTAGTGATGAGGCAACTTGATATTTGCCAAATTGAAGCCATCAAGTGGTTCCTTTAGGTGAAATGGTGAGAGTTCTTGAGATAATAAGGAAAGAAAAATCATATGCTAAGATTGCTAAGCTCTGCAGCAACAATGAATCTTCTATCCATAAATTTGTGAGAAGGGGAGAGAAATTAGCACAGGTTTTGCTATGTATCACAAACTGCAAAAATTATGGTCACAATATGTGATGAGTGCTTAAGATGGAAAAGATTAAGTTACAGAGCTCGGTACTATTGGAGGTTTCAGACATCAGCTAGGAGTCTTGGAATATATTCCCCCCAGTTAAGAAGGGACTACTATACAGGAAAGATCATATGGACTTAATACTTAGGCACACTGGCTCTTATCTAAAATGTGAAATAGGCTGGGTGGTCATGCCCCACCTTAACCTATCCCTCTTCTTAACGTCTCAGGACTTTCAGCTACTCAGATGGAACAGCTGCATGGCAGGAGACAGAGGAAGCATTTCTGGATCCCACCCCAATGACAGCCTGAGGTCAGGCTGCCTGCCCAAGAGGGTTACTCTAGCCTCACCTGTGAGAGGTTAGCTCCTCACTGTAGCTGTACCTTCCTCTCCTCCACAAGCTGGGTGGGTAACAGGCAACTAAACTAGGACAGAGGAAACAGGGAGCTCTGAGAAACATGGGACAGTGGAGAAGAAAGCGAAGGTACTTGAGAATATGCTTTGGTGTACACAAAGACAGGAGCAAGGGTGAGGGCACACTGCATTCACATCTCCTGACTGAGAGGACAACAGTGCAGAGAATGCTTACCAGGAGCATTAGCCTTCGTCTGTGACACTTCCAGAAAATGTAACCAAATGAGTTTTGGCTTAGAATTTTTTCTGACAGCTTCCAGTCCATTAAAAATACAGTAAATGTCAATGAGAATTTGCCACGGCACATTGTTTTGCCAAGAGGAAAATTTGTTAAATCAGGACATACACTTTAAAATTCTCCACAAAATCATTTCAGTGATTTTTTTCCATTTATTGCTATACAGAACACCCCCCCCCCTCTGTTCTTTTTCTTCTTAATTTTTTACCTTGCTGAGAAAGTCTTATCTGGAAAAGTCAATGTGATTCTCTATTTTATTCTTACTATAAATAAAAGCACTAATGTCACAACATCAAACAGAAGCCATTGTCATAGAGTGGCTATTTTTTATTTTGATTTTTTTTGACCAAATAGTGCTAGATCAGGATATTACCTTAATTTTAGTATAAAGAGAGAGTGAATAGAGAGAAGAAAACTGGGGTTTGTTGGCTTGTACCCTCCCATGGTTGGCATCACATTTTGTTTCATTCCGTTCTTAGAATAATCCTGTAGGGCACATTTCTATTTGCATTTTACAGACCGGTTCAGAAAAATCAGCTAATTCTGCTAAGACCACAAAGCTAACAGGGACAGAAATGAGATTCTAATTCAGAAGATGCTTTTCTCACTAGGCAATGGAGAAAAAGAAGCAGGAAGTATAAAAAAAACCTGTTTGTTATTTGCCTGAGGAAGAGGAGTGGGTAGGAGAGGAGATGAAATAAGATTAACCTCAGGTTGATAATTGTTGGGTGATTGGTTTCATTATGCAGCTTTGCCTGTTTGGGTAGGTTTAAACATTTCCAAAATCAAAGGTCAAACTGAGGAGCTGCTTTATACACATCGACAATGTAGAAAACATTACATATAAATAATATTTGGGGGGCTGGGGTTATGGCACAGTGGTACTGTGCTCGCCTAGCACGCGTGAGGCACTGGGTTCAATCCTCAGCACCACATAAAAATAAAAAATAAAGATATTCTGTCCACCTACAACTAAAAAAAATAAAATATTAAAAAAATAATATTTGGTTGTTTATTGAGAAAATGGTAGTTTTACAAGAAGGATAAAGAACAAATCTTTGATTCCTTGACATGTTTATCAAAATTTGGCTGGGCAGTGACTGGACACGACACACAGCTTAACCTCTGCTCCTCAGATGGAGGACATCTCACTACCCAGGGTGTATCTTAGACAATGCTCTTTCAGAGATTCTAATTACTCCCGGTATCATTCTGCTAACAAGACTGTGGATTTATACTGTGGGATGTTGGAGATGCTTCTCACGTTGCTTCTGTCCTATTTGTAAGTCTTTATACCATTATCAAGAACTATAAGACAGTGAATCTCACAGATGGAGGAACGAATATTTTACTACAGAAAAAGTATTGCTTTGCTTATCTTAAAAGGTTAACTTTAATTAAGACAGTGATAAAAGCTTTTACGGAAAGAGTGACAAATATGTAAAATTACCTCCATTGCTGTGGGCCATTGTCAGAGCTTCCAAAGAAGTTGCTGGAGTTATTTCTAGCTGGCAGATCAGGACTTTGGCTTGGCTAATGACACTGGCTGCTTCTCTCAGGTCTTCAGTATTCAAAAGTAAATTTGCTCCTGCCACTATGACGATGATATTCTGGCCTATAAAGAAATCCTACGTATTTATATTAAAACCGAGCAAAGCCAAGCAATGATATTCTGCAATATTACAATCATCTTTATAAAGTTATAATACAAGATATATTGTAAGTATTAATTTTGACATTTCAGACATTCAGGTTAAATTTTGTGTTTCAAATATATCTTTTGGAATGTCTCTGTGAGATTCATATTATTCTGATTACTTTTTTGTTTAGAAGACAGGGTCTCACTATGTTTTCCAGACTAGTCTTGAACTCTGGGGCTTCAGCCACCCTCCTGCCTTGGCTTTCTGCATAGCAGGGGCTACAGGTGTGTGCTACCAGGCTTGGCTTATTCTAATTAATTTGAACAAAATCTTACAAGGTTTCTCTTATTAATATTCCTATATATAAAGAATACTAGTTGACAAGTGATATATAACATATTCAAAAAATTTAGAGGAAATGGCTGATAAATGTATATGGTAAAGATTCTGAATTATAAATGACAGATGCCATATAGATGAATATAAATAGGAATAAACTTGTATAATACTCAAAACTAATGCTCTGTAGTATGCAAATAGTTGATGTATGTACCTGATAGTATTCTATGAAGTCATTCTGTCAATCCAAACACATTTTTTAAAAATATTTTTTTTAGTTATACATGGACACAATGTCTTTATTTTGTTTACTTATTTTTATGTGCTGAGGATCGAACCCAGTGCCTCACATGTGCGAGGCAAGTGCTCTGCCACTGAGCCACAACCTCAGCCCCCTAACACATTTTTATACAATCTAGCAGACAGAAAATTGTACGAGAGAGAGAGAGAGAGAGAGAGAGAGAGAGAGAGAGGAATATTTGGCCTACAGTACACCAGATCAAACTGAGGAGAGAAGATCAAGGAATTGATACATTCCCATCACCTTGGCCCACTCTCTGTAGTCTCTCACCATGGCCAAGAGGTGGTGGTGCATCTCTGTCAGGTGAACTCTTGAGAGCTGTGCTCTCCAACATAGTAATCACAATAGCACGTGTGGCCATTAACCACTTGGAATGTGGCTAGTTTCAACTGAGATTGTGCTTTAAGTATAAAATACACAGTGGATTTCAGACAGTACTGGGAAAAGGAGGTAAAAATCTCAACTTCTTAAAACATTAAACAGGTTTTTAATTTCAAAAGAAAATTTTGATTGCATGTTGAAATGATAATATTTTGGATTTCGTGGCTAAGTAAACAGTGTCAAAATTAAGTTTACCTGTTTCGTTTTACTTTATAAAATGTGGCTCCTGGACAATTTAAAATCCCACATGTGGCTTGCATCTTCTTTCTGTTGGACGGCACTGATCTAGGGGAATGAGTTGTAGCAGGCATTTTTTGTGCTTCAGGCTGCTCGTGCTGATCTTGTATAGACATGACCTAAAATCATCTCTCAGCACAGAACCAATTCTAGCCTATCATCTTACCACAGATGTGTTTGTTGGCCAGAAGCAGGAGGACTTAATAAAGTGGAGATGGTTTAGTATAAACCCAAGCTTGGTCCTGGAAAAATTCAAAGTACCCACTTGCTGAAAGACAGCATCTCTCCTTCCTGCACTGGCCTCATTCTCTCTGTTGGAGGCAACTGTAGCCTCTGTGTTCTGACCTCCAAATCTGCATTTCTGGACTGGCCTTGACTACTGAGCAACACCTACAGTTGTCTATCCTACGGCTCACTCTTTCATGCCTCAACTGAACTTGTCAAAATGCAACTCAGGACTTTATCTTGTGTACTCAATCTCTCAACAAAAGGAGCCAAGTGTCCCATTTCTGCATTTGCCCCAGGTCTTCTGCAGTTCCTACTCTTTTTTTTTTTTAATATTTTTTTAGTTGTCAATGGACCTTTATTTTATTTATTTATATGTGGTGCTGAGAATCGAACCCAGCGCCTCACACATGCTAGGCAAGTGCTCTACCACTGAGCCACAACCCCAGCCCCCGCAGTCCCTACTCTTAAAGGCACTGCCACACTGTGAACCAGGCAAAGTCTACCTTAATAGGCACCAACACGGGCTGGGATTGTGGCGCAGTGGTAGTGTGCTCGCCTAGCATGCGTGAGGCACTGGGTTCGATCCTCAGCACCACATAAAAATAAAATAAAGATATGCTGTCCACCTACAACTAAAAAAATAAATAAATAAAAAAATTAAAAAAAAATAGGCACCAACATATAAAGTAAAATCACACCTCTGCATGGAAAATGCAGATTTTGTTCCACAGGTAAAGAGAAAGAAAACTTGCAGCTATCCCTGGAATAAAATAAGAGGTTTAAGACAAGGAATGAGCTGATATTGGCAGCAATAATTACTTAAGAGGTAGATTAAAGTAGTGAACACAGACTTTCTATTGTTAGAGTGAAAACTTTTATCTACTGTCTTTAAATGGAATTTTAAAAATTATTGCAGCTGGGGCTGGGGCTGTAGCTCAGTGGTAGAGCGCTTGCCTAGCATGTGTGAGGCACTGGGTTCGATCCTCAGCACCACATATAAATAATAATTGAATAAAATAAAGATCCATCAACAACTAAAAAAATTAAAAAAAAATTATTGCAGCTTTAGGATCACTAAAGTTAAGAATCCCACATCTTGTATGCAAAGTGATCTTGTAAAACTGCGTCACGTTAGTCCCCCTTTCACTTGTGGTTTTACTTTGAATGGTTTCAGTTACTGTGGTCGAACATGGTCCAAAAATATTAAATACAAAATTCCAGAAATAAATAATTCATAGGTTTTTCAATTGCATGTTATTCTGAGTAGCATAACGAAACCTCATTCCACTGGATTCCAGCCCATCTGGGACGTGGATCATCCCTTTGTCCAACATCTTGTCTATAGGCACTACCCACTAGGTAATGTTGACAGCTGTCTTGATTTTCATATCAATTGTTGAGACCTTGCAGTGGTCAAGTAACCCTTACACAGTAGCCTAAAGCTATGATGCCTACGTCATTCATCTCACTTTGTCTTATCAAGCAGGCACTGTGTCACCCACATCATCACCAAAGGGGTGTTGAAATAGAGAGATTACATTCATATAGCTTTTATCATAGAACATTGTTATAAAAATTCTGTTATTAAGCCGGGCGTGGTAGCGCAAGCCTATAATCCCAGCACTTAGGGAGGCTGAGACAGGAGAATCGCGAGTTCAAAGCCAGCTCAGCAACGGTGAGGTGCTAAGCAACTCAGTGAGACCCTGTCTCTACATACAACACAAAATAGGGCTGGGGATGTGGCTCAGTGGTTGAGTACCCCTGAGTTCAATCCCCAGTACCAAAAAAAAAAAAAAAATTCTGTATTATTTGTTATTATCGTTCATCTCTTGCTGGTCCTAATTTATAAAGTAAATTTTATCACTGGTATATAAGTATGGGAAAAAAATGTGGTCTATATAGGGCTCTGTATCACCTGCAGTTTCAGGAATCCACTGGGTGTCTTGAAATGTATTCCCTCACAGATAAGGGGGGGGCTGTATAAATAAAAGACATAGCTTGATAAATCCTAATCTAACACAAAACACACGGATTGCCTACAAAGCACTAGGTCTTCCTGGTTGCCCAGGAAATGCTTGGTCTTTTTGAATATGAATCTTGATTTTAAAAAATCTTGTGTAGGTGTTTTTACACTTAAAACAGTTGGTAGAAATTATAAAAACATAACTTGAAGGTAGTCACTGGCTTTTATTTTTTTAACTTTTGGTAGTCACTATTTTTAAAGATAAATGTTTTAACTGTAGTAAAGCCTCATGTCACACTTAGTTGTATAGACTTTTGAAATCTGCTGTTTAAACAGCAGACAAAATTGAATGCTAATTAGTTGCTGCCCTTTACTCAGTAAATATTCTATAAGTATGATTTCTCAAACTTTCTTTTGCACCTATTTACATTTACTTACTGAGTGTAATAGAAATAACAGATGAATACTTGATTTTAGAGACAAATTTTAGAGATGAATTTTAGAGATGAATTGATTTTAGAGACAAATGTCAATTCTGAGTTTACATGAAGTGTAATGGGAACATAATGGAATATAAATATTTGGAGGAACTATAATGCTTTGTATGTATCAGGTGAATAATTACGTATTTAAATAATCCACATGGGGAATATAAAAAAGGGAAACATATTTGGATTAGAAAATTCACGTTAGGCCTTGAAATCGTGGGTGTGGTAAAAAGGTCCATAGGATGTAGATTAAAATGGATGCTTCCAGTCTAGCTCCGGAGATGAACTGTCTGCTTAAGGAAATGACACTCTAATATGCAAAACACACACCTTCATCATTGACAATTATAGAAGCAGCTCCTGTAGCAGCATCTTTAGTCTGATATGTAAATTCTATAAGGAAAAAAAAAAAGAAAATTACAATCACATACATACAGCCTGGCACAGACAACTTATTTTAACAATTTCAATGCAACACTAATCCTTGGAAAAACTTTTTAACCTTTATCCATCTGGAATGAGTTAAAAAATAAGCAATTAGTGCTAATTTATACCCATTGCCTATACAATGAGGAAAATAGGCATCTTTCCATTTAGCAGCACCTTTTCTGTGCATTAATAACAACCTATGAAACCAGCCTCACTTCCAGTTCCCCAAAATTACTCATAGTTGTATACATATGCATTTTTTTCGATCAACACATTTATTTTCCTCACTGAAAAAAAACAACAGACTTGAGATAAAAACCAAAAGGTCGAACATGTAAAACGAACTTGTTTGATTTTCTTCGTTCTCATAAGCTTTCGTCTCGTCAAGAATTGTGGTCTGGCATGTAAACAGAAATGCTGACCAGGCAGCCTTTAGCAGCAGCAAAGAGCTCAGAACTGGAGACAGAAGACCTCCATTCTAGACCTGGCTCTCATTCCAACTTGCTGCGTGCTCTTGAGAAATCAGAGAACCTCTCTGACCTTCCATTTTTTCTTCTGTGATCCTGGTTTCAGCCTTGATGTTATCTGTGATCATTTTCAGCTTTAATAATAACTTTTCTTAAAATCTCTTTTGTGAATTTTCACCTGTTTTTCCTTGTCACTTGTCCATGAGATGAAGATTATAACCTCCTCTCACTTGATTCCTGTCTGGAGGAATGTACCAGGAATGAAAGAACCAGAGGACATTTAAATAAGACCACGAATTCTATGGCCACCAGGGGAGGATGTAATAATTCTATGTTCAATTTTATTGAAACAAGATCATAGCAGAAACTTATAAACACTCATTTTTAAAAAAGATGAAGATTTACCTGTAGAAATATCATTCTGTTTTAAGTTTTCTATATAATCATTGCCAAAAGAATCTTTGCCAACCTGTGCCAAAGAAATGGTGAACGTTAGATCTTTTACATTTAGTAAAATGCTATAGTGTAGTTTTTAGAATACTTAGCATTTTAAAAGGGCATATCTGCACAGTACTTTATAAACATTAACTAATTAATCTTCTTAATTTAAGATGGAAGATTTGATTTTAGCCCAAAGAATTGTTATATACTGTATTAATGTTTCACTTATATCCCACCTTAGATGTGAAGCATTTAATGTGAGTCACTAGTTCTAGAGCTTCATTCTCCTTTTGATCTGTTCATCTGATAATTCCCATTGAGACAGAGCTATCCTCCCATCATTAATCCTCAATATTTATGAGGGTTCACTATAAATGAGGGCATTTTTGAAATGACTTGCCTGATATTCTAGAATCTTTCTATCTTCTCCCCTGTCCTTGACATGGGGGACAAAGAGAAGGGAATTTTAACAGCTCTTGCTAACTTGGGTAACTTAGAATAGTGGAATTCTGTTGTATCTGCATGCTACCATTTGTTAATGGCCCTTTGATTTTTTAATTTGCATATCTATTCCTTTTCCATTCACAGATGATTTAAAAAGGTTGGCCAAGGGTCTCAGGCCTAATTAAAAAAGCAAGTTCTACCACTCTGAGTGGGCGTATGACTCAAATCAGTCCACTAAGAGTCTATTCTGGGGATTTTATGGAGACTACTGGGGAAGACAAGTCTTCCTCTAGTGGGAATGCTAGCTATGAGACACTGTAATCTTGGAGCCCCTGGGGGTCACTGTGTGGAGCCAGCCTGAATGGAAACAGGGAAACAGCAGAGAGTAGAAGGGCGAAGACACACGAAGATACAGACTCCTAACAGACTAAAGGGTGCCTAAGCTGCCTAAAGCCAGCTCTACTGGGCATTTCAGTTACATAAGTCAATCCATTCCTTTATTGTTTTTTGCTTAAGCTATTTTGAGCTAGGTGTTTATTGTAGTGTCTCAAAAGTCCTCACCAGTCTATAGAGCTAGTCAGCTTGCTCTGACCCTGAACCATAATTCAAGTGGTTGTACTTCTGTTGGGATCCTTAGACCAGTCTACTGCTTTGTGGCCCACTTTGGTCCCTGGACCTCTCTGTGTGAATCCTAATCATCTGGTTAGTTCCCTAGCTCGTCTGCCTGGTAGCCATCCCCAAAGGCTAGCCTTTAGGTCCAGGCTGAAGCCCAGAAGGCCTGCAAGGCCTGTGACACCAGCTGCTGCCTATCCACATCTCTACTGCCAGTTCTGGCTTCCTGGTACTGTCGTGGCTGTAGCAGTCAAGACACTTTGGCATCCTCTGCCATGCCATTCTGACATAGTCACTTGTCTGGCTGCCACCTTGGCTGGACCTTGGCCTGACTTCTACAGGTGAGTCCATAGCAGAAATCATAAACTGGTGGGTGAGAGCTGAATCTGACACCAATATGCATCTTGTTGGTCCTACTATTTTTAAAAATATACTTTATTTTTAAAGGCAGTTTTAGGTCCTCAGCAAAAGTGTTAAGTACAGATAGTTCCCATATACCTGCTGTCCCTCCTACCCCCCGTCCCACATCCCAGTCATCAACACTCTGCACCAGAGTGGCACCTTTGTTAAAATCGACGAACCTATATGGGAACATCATTATCACTCACACTCCACGGTTTATGTTGGGGTTCCCTCTCTTTGTGTTACACACTCTGTGTATTCTGTAGGTTTGGATAAGGGCATAGTGACATGTATCTACCATTGCGGTGTCATAAAGGAGAGGGTGGGTATCATCTCCCTAAACATCATCCAGTTTCTGTCTATTCATTCCTCCTTCTCCCAGCCCCTGGCAACCACTGACCTTTTCACTGTCTCTGGAATTTTGACTTTTCCAAAATGTCATATTGTCAGAATCACACAGTATGGAGCTTTTTCAGACTGGCTTCTTTCACTTAGTAATATGCATCTGAGGTCCCTCTGTGTCTTTTTGTAGCCTATAGCTCATTCCTTTTTAGTGCTGAATAATATTCAATTGTCTGGAATGGACCACATTTTATTTATCCATCACCCAGTGCATCTTGTCAGCATCCAGGTTTTGGCAAGTATGAATAAAGCTGCTACAAACTTCCATGTGCAGGTTTGTGTGTGATTCCCTTGCTACTTTTATTTTAAAACAATTTTTTAAAAGTGGTGCTGGGCATTGAACTGAGGGCCTTGTGTATGCTAAGCATCTGCCCTACCACTGAGCCACACTCAGTCCCTTATTTTAAATTTAATCAGCAGTCAGCTGGGTGCAGTGGCGCACCCCTGTAATCCCAGAACTTTTAGGCTGAGATCGCGAGTTCAAAGCCAGCCTCAGCAATGGCACGGAGCTAAGCAAATCAATGAGACCTTGTCTCTAAATAAAATACAAAATAGGGCTGGGGCTGGAGCTCAGTGGTTGAGTGCCCCTGAATTCAATTCCTGGCACCCTCCCTCTTCCCCACTAAAAGATCCCCGGGAATGAGGATAAAATGGTCTGGGAAAGCTTTTGGATTACCTAGACCTGGGAGTTGGGAACTCATTTAATAAAGGGCCAGACAGTAAATATTCTAGGCTTTATGGGCCATGTGGTTTCTTTTGCAACTGTTTAACCCTCTGTTTTAGTGTGAAAATAGCCAAAAGATAATCTGAGACAAATGAGTGTGGCTGTGTTCCAATAAAACTTTCTTTACAAAACTAGGCAGATAGGTAGGATTTGCCCCATGGGCTATAGTTTGTTGATTCCTGATTTTTTTTTTTTTTTTTTTTGTGGAGGGGTACTGGGGATTGAACTCAAGGGCACTCAGCCACTGAGCCACATCCCCAGCCCTATTTTGGATTTTATTTAGAGACAGGGTCTTGCTGAGTGGCTGGCTTTGAAGTCGCAATCCTCCTGCCTCAGCCTCAGGAGCTACTGGGATTATAGGCATGTGCTATCATGCCTGGTTGATTCCTGATTTAACTGCCACATCTGATACCTTCTTCCTTAAAGAATATTTTTCCTTTTTTTTGCCCAAATGCTGATTAGGCAACAATTTCAAACAATGTATACTAATTTCTTACCAGCAGAATTTCTATACTTACAGGGAAGTACAACCCACAGCAAGCACTGCTGTGGGGAGGGTTCCTTGTTGGAAGGAGCTCATCTATCAGAGGTTTCCCTCATAGAGGCCGGCTATTTATCTGTTAGGTAAGTGCAAAGGCATCTAGTTTCACAGGTCAAAGATTCATGCCAGAAACTAAATCTTTGCTCTCTCATCTTATTTTATATAATAACTCTCTCCCATGGACAATCAAGGTGTTACACAGCTGGGAAAATGTCCCTATAAAAACTGCAGGGATTAGGAAAAGGCCATTCCCAGGCATGCAGGGCTTGATTCAAATTAGAGCAATGAAACTTTTCTCCCCCTTTTTAACAGTTTTATGCAAGCAAATTCTGTTAAAGGTGAACATCAAGGGTAGCCCTTGCAAGTGGAGGTGATGATACAGATATTAGGGAGTTTAGGGGATTAGAAAGAATTGTTGCACGGCAGAAGGAAACCAAAGAGCCAGCAGCTTTGCTGTCAGGAACTGATCATCAAGGGATAAGAAGAACAGGGACAACTGTACAGGTAGAATAGCATGTGCATCAGAGGCATAATTAGGAAGGGATTTCATGCTCAAGGTACACTTTGGAGGCTTGCTGTAGTTGAACCTTAGAGGCTGCCATCGCTGTCTTTCTTCTTCCTGCTCAGGGAATGACTTGACTTGATATATCCCTTGGTGATGGTTATCGTTTCTGATTTATTCCAACATGGATTCCCTGACAAATCTGTTTGGCTGGTCTAGTTTTAAACTCTTAAGTGAAACAAAATATTTTGCTTTTGCTTCTTTGATATTCCTTTGTTAAAAGCAGAAATCAGGGCTGGGTTTATAGCTCAGTCGTAGAGTGCTTGCCTTGCATGCGTGAGGCACTGGGTTCTATCCTCAGCACCACATAAAAATAAATAAAGATATTGTGGATATTGGATATGCATCCACAACTAAAAGAATATTTTAAAAAATCAGAAATCAGATAACTAAAAACATAATGGAAAAGTAATGATACTGCTAAGGATTAAGAGAAGTCAACCCTAGTGCCATTAATTTTGTATCTAACCATGGTGATACATTATAAAATAAAACAAGGAGTAAAATGCCTAAGAATAGGAAGATGATATTTTCATTTGTTATGAAAACCAGAATCCGTTTCCTGCTAGCTGTGCGATTTGGGGCAAGGCAATTTAACTCCCTCTAGGCCTTAGTTTCCTTACCTGAAAAATCACAAGTTTGCTGTGAGGAGACAATAAAACAACTTATGTGAAAGCATACTTAGAACCGTAAGGGATCAGGGAAAGCTTCTGTGCTATCACCCTCCTTCTCACGAGGGCAGTGAGGCTGAGGCTGCTGCTCTGGGGGTGGGGGAAGTGGACAGGACTGTTGCTTGATCCACCTGCTCAGTGCTGGGGATTGAACCCAGGACTTCATATATAGTTGGCAAGTGCTGTACCATCAAGCTATGCCACCAACCCTGAATTCTACCTTATAAATGACTTTCCTGTCCCTCTGATTCCAATACATCTAGTTCCCTATTTTCAAACAGAAGAACACTTGATTATGGAAGCAAGCATGTGGGTGCCTTAAATTACTTTTGAGGTTACATCTTTGTTATTATTCTAAGAAAAACATAACACCTCCATTAATGGTTTGGTGTAATTAATACTGTTCAATGCAATCGCTTATCTTGTTTATTTTTATGAGAATAAAATTGCCAACTGGCAGCATCTGTGCCTTGGGCATCAGGAATAATCTTTAGGTGTTAAGTGGATCTAATTCACACAGTAAAATGTGGACAAAAGCAATAAAGATCTGTGTCCTATTTAAAATGCTCTTTTTCTATTCTGCGCCATAAGGTTGCATAGATAATACATAAGATGTTATACTGATAGAATGCCCTCTTCCCTAGTTCTTCACCTTCAGAATATTTTACATATTTATTCACCCATTTATACTTCTGGATTTGCTATTCAAAAAAAGTTGAGAAGTGTACACCTCCCAATCCCCTTTGCTTCCTTTGACTCAAATTTAAGTTTATTTCCCAGTTATTGGAAATTGATAACCAAACGTCAGAGGAGTAGAATCCAAGCAAAGGCTTTGTTTCCTGCCAGCAAGAGCTGAGAGTACCTCGAAAAACATGGTGAATAACACATATGGGAGTTCTGACAAAGGAAGCTGGGATCACGTATTAATGGACTTAATAAAGATGACTTTAAAGAAATCTTTGGAGGCTTCTTCTGTTTTTCCGGTCACACTTTGGCCATCAAGTTGACAAGAAAACTTTAAATGTAAGCATCTTGGCCATGAGGCAAATGGCGCATATGGGAGTCAGGAAACTTGGAGTCTAATTTCAGTTCTGCCATTATCAAGCTAATTAAAATTCTTTGCATTTTGCCTCAAATTGTTCTGTCTGAGCCAGGCTGTAGGGTGGGGGACTGGTGTGAATTCTCTCTGGCAGGCAGGAAACTAATGGTTCTCAACCTTGTCTCCACATTGGCATGTGTCTGGGAGCTTATACAAGTCCTGATGCTCTGATTACACCCTAGGTCCATTAAATCTGACTCTGCAGGTGTGACTGTGGCAGGCTCCCCGGGTGATGATAATGTGTGGCCCAGATGAAGGACCACTGGATTGCAGGATCAAAAGCTGGTCCAGTGTCTGTAAAGCCTTTGTGTGAAAGAGATGAAGACGAGAGCTCAGGCCCCTGTGGTGCTGTGCTGGTAAGTCTGCTAAGTGGGAGATGGAGAAAAGCGACTTGTGGAATCTGCTGGGGTGAGGGGCCCAGCAAGCTCCAACATTGGGATCAACATATGGTGCAGCAAAGAGGTTTCCTTAGCTAGTGTTTGCTGACCCCAGTCTCAATTTCAAGTAGCCTCGGTTTGCTACCTCTGGCTTCTTTTGCTTTTGTCTTTCTAAAACTCATATTTGGCACGCCTCCCCGCCAAAAAAATAAAACCACTCTGTTTTTCAGAGTGGTCCGCGGAAAAGCACTATGAACTTGACATTATCACTTGGTTGTGTTAGAACACAATGTGAATACAAAGTCACGTCTATTTCCTTGCCTTCACTTCTGAGGACTTAGGAGTCATTTCCTTGCTCCTCCATCTACTCAAGCCTGACCTGTTTTCAAGCAGCATGTGACCTTCCCTCTTTTGGCTCTCATTAATCCTCTCATTTCTGGAACTCTTACAGTATTTCTAATTAATACCATAATTCAATGACATCAGATATTCTTTGCAATTTCATATTTGTCAGCTTAGGCTTCCTAAAACTTGCTGGAGACCCTAACCTGAAATATCAGGACCTCTTCCCAAGCCTTGCACACTAGGGTGTTCTGTTGGGACTGGACCATTTTAGTTGCCCTGCTGCTCATTTTCCTTGGACCCATCTTGTTCCTGAAGGGACATGACTACAAGCACTCCTGTATTCTAGTTGTGGCTGCAGGATGTTCTACAAGGTTCTGTTTCTATGGGCTCTCTCTCTTTTTTTTTTTAATATTTTTTTAGTTGTAGATGAACACAATACCTTTATTCTATTTATTTATTTTTATTTATTTGTTTTATTTAGGCTTACATGTTAACAGTGCAATTTGATTCATTGTACATAGATAGAGGATAACGTATCAATTCTCTAGTTGTAAGTTGTATAGAATCACAACATATATGCAGCCATACATAAAGTTAGGGCTATGATGACCATCATATTCCACCACCTTTATTTTATTCATTTATTTATATGCAGTGCTGAGAATCGAACCCAGTGCCTCACGCATGCTAGGCAAGCGCTCTACCACTGAGCCACTGTTCCCGCCCCTCTTGAAGGCACTCTCACATTCTTGGCTGCAGCAGTGAAATATTGTTGGGCAGATTCTTGAAAAGTCACATAACCTGAGGTAGCTTATCTATGTGAGCCTGTTCCAGGTCAAATGACCCAGATCTTTTATGGTTCCTTCTGTGGACAAGGATTTAAGTCAAGGCAACTCATAGAACCCAAGAAGCACCTCAGGAAACCCCCGCTCAGCTCTGCCCTGAGCACTGTAGAGCAGTGTCAGCCAATGGCTCTTGATACAGTGGTGATGAGCTCTATATCACAGGCCCTTGAAATACAGCCTGTGTGGTTGAGACATCCAGCTTTTTTGTTTTAATTATATTTAAATCTAAATGCCCTCATGTGGCTGGTGGCCACTGTACTTGACAATGCAGCAAGGTTCATGGAAGACAAAAGAGCTGTATTTACACGATCAAGGGAGCCTCCTCCAGCCAAGCTGCTTCCTTCACTTGACTACTGCAGGTTCTCTGGCAGTGAGGCTGGGCCTCAATATGGCTTCTGCCTTCCAGAACTACCCTCAATGCTGAGGAGGGAAACTTCAGTTAGCTCTATGATACTATATTACTATACGTTTCTACATTTTTTTTTTTTTTTTGGTACTGGGTATTGAATCCAGGGGTGTTTTACCACTGAGCTACATCCCCAGTCCTTTTTAATTTTTATTTTGAGACAAGGTCTCGCTAAGTTGCTTAGGCCTTAAGTTAACTGAGGCTGGCCTTGAACTTGCAATTCTCCCACCTTGGCCTCTGGAGTTGCAGGGATTACAAGCATGTGTCACTGTGCCCAGCAAATTTCTACTTTTAAAATGATTCAAAAATGGTTGCTTAGGCTATGTGCAATCCTCAATGTCAGACATCATCTAGTAATCCCATCCTTCAACAAATATTTGAGGTCAATAAAACAGAAAGGAGCAAGGTATCTTGCCCAAGGTCACATGAAATTGAATACTCTGCTGAAGAAGTTATCACAGATATTTTCAAAGAGCATAAATAAAAATATTAACACTAAAACAAAGATGACTGTCATTTAATCTTTATGATTCAAGATGTTTTGTGACTTTTTAGTGCTTGAGGGTTATGATGACAGGCCAATTGGGGAGATGATTGTGTTGTTGTTATACAGCAAAGCTGGCAGTTGTTTTTTTTTTTTAATAAGTTGTTCAGATAATTTTTTTTTTTTTTGGTACTGGAGATTGAACTCAGGGGCACTCAACCACTGAGCCACATCCCCAGCCCTATTTTGTGTTTTATGTAGAGACAGGATCTCACTGAGTTGAGAAGCGCGTCGCCGTTGCTGAGGCTGGCTTTGAACTCATGATTCTCCTGTCTCAGCCTCCCTAAGTGCTGGGATTACAAGCTTGCGCAACCGCCCTGGGTTTCAGGTTAAATATTTTTTACCTGTCATTTGTCATCATAAAAGATAAAAGAAGTACTGGGTGTGGTGGTACATGCCTGTAATCTCAGCAACTTGGGAGGCTGAGGCAGGAAGATCTCAAGGTCCAGGCCAGTCTGGGCAACTTACTGAGACTGTCTCAAACTAAAAAATAAGAGCACCAGGGATGTAGTTCGATGATAGAGAGGCCCTGGGTTCAATCTCCAGGAACATAAGTATGTACACAAACACATATGATACAAGAAGAATATATACAATATCAGTTATTTAAGCTGCTAGTTGTTTAAATCTTTGGTACATAAAGCTAATGTTACAATCACCATTATTAGGCCTGGTCATCTGGGAGTAGTGGTAGGTTTGGGTCATCCAATTATTTTCTTTCATTTCCACCATTTCTTCCTATGTAAGGTGACATAGGTACACACTATTTGGTTGGAGTCATAAGATCCCCTGTGTTTGGATATGGAGCCAAGAACTCCAATCAGCATAGCCGAGTGGTTTTGGCCTGTTGCCTTTTACAGAGTTCAGGAAAGAACAGATTTTACTTCATTATATTTTACCTGAAAGGACCTGATGACTAATTTTTGATCTCTAAAGATGGAAATGTGCAGTTAGCTGATGCTCCCACAGTAATCTAGAACAGAAGGCACCTTTTTGATGGGCACTTGTGTAAACTGCTTTTCAAGTGCTCTATGGTGAAGGTCCATTTTTTCTTGTTTACAATCCATTATGAATTAATAATTTTGTAAAATACAATAACAATGAAATAAAAACAAAAGAGAACCCTATAAGGTCTGATTTATTATTACTATTATAGTCAACAACTGTAACATTACTGTGTCAAATTGCTACAAATGGTTCTCTGCAGACTTTCAGAGCCTGAGGACTGGACTTAGAGCAGCACTGCCCTAACAACCTGCCTCTGTCATAGAACATCCTGCCTAACCTTTCTGAAGGGAAAACAGATGGCTACCTGTATTAGAGAGTTTAGATAGTCTCAGGTTTGTAGGAGAGAAGACTAGGTAATGTTTGAAGGTCACTGCAGTTTGCTGACCCCTGACCTGGGTCCTCTGGGTCCATTTCTGCTTGTGGCTTTCATTCATCTGTACAGAAAGCAGGGCTTCTGGGCTCACACATGTCCCTGTGTCTTGATCTCTTTGCTCAACATGGTTCTCCTGAGATGCCAGTGTTTGATGCTTGGAAATAGCTCCTTCCTTGCCAACAGTTAGCTTCATGGAATGCAGGAAGAAACATTTACAACATCTCCCTGGATTTTTAATTTCAAAATACCATCTTCAAGTCCAGCACAGTGGTGCATGCCTGTCATCCCAGCACTTTGGGAGGCTGGGACAGGAGAATCGCGAGTTCAAGGCCAGCCTCAGTAAAGGCGAGGCGCTAAGCAACTCAGTGAGACCCTGTCTCTACATGAAACACAAAATAGGGCTGGGGATGTGGCTCAGTGGTTGAGTACACCTGAGTTCAATCTCCAATACAAAAAAAAAAAGGTAAATTTTTGCCAGGTATGGTGGCACACGCCTGTAACTCCTAGCGCTTTGGGAGGCTGAGACAGGGGAATCATAGGTTCAAAGCCAACTTCAGCAACGGCGAGGCACTAAGCAACTCAGTGAGACCCTGTCTCTAAATAAAATACAAAATAGGGCTGGGGATGTGGCTCAGTGGTTGAGTACCCTTGGGTTCAATCCCCAGTACCAAAAAGAAAAGAAAAGAAAACAAAACAAAAACATCTTCAATTGTCATCAGACTGTATAGTCTTAGCCACTGACACAATTCGTTGTTTTTTTTTTTTTTTAAGTTTGTACTGGGGATTGAACTCAGAGGTCCTTTACCACTGAGCTACGTCCCTAATCCTTTTTATTTTGAGCAAGTCTAAGTTGCTGAGGCTGACCTTGAACCTGGGATCTCCTGCCTCAGTCTCCCAAGTTGGGATAACAGGCATGTGCCATTGTGTGCGCCACCTGGCCATGACATGATTCTTATGTGCTTCAAGTGTTTCACTATGTGTATCACTGTGTGAACTTAATTTTTTTGCTTTTTGCAATGCTGGGGATCAAGCTTATGGTTTTGTACGTGCTAGGCAAGTGCTGCACCACTGAGCTACATTCCCAGCCCTCACTGTTTAAGTGTTGATGTGACTCACACTTTTTGTCATAATACCTTGACAAATAATTCTCCTTAGCTCAATATAAGTGTGTTTGCCTCTGCCAACAATCTTACTTCATTAGAGCTTGACTTCTAATTTTTTATAGAGCAGGGATAGGTAAATTATTGTTGCTAAGAAAGAGGGAATTTTCTATTTTCTATTTTCCTCTGTTTTTTTATTGAAAAAATTTTTTTTTTTTAGTTATCAATGGACTTTATGTATTTATATGCGGTGCTGAGAATCAAATTTACCCAGTGCCTCACACATGCCAGGCAAATGCTCTACCACTGAGCCACAACCGCAGCCCCTATCTGTTTATTTTTTTAAATTTTTTTAATATTTTTTTTAAGTTATAGGTAGACACAATATCTTTATTTATTTATTTTTATGTGGTGCTGAGGTTGAACCCAGTGACTCATGCATGCGAGGCAAGTGCTCTACCACTGAGCTATAATCCTAGCCCTATCTGTTTATTTTATCTTGATTAATTTCGTGATTTTGTTTTTGTTTTAGTCAGCGTTTTTGTTGCTGTGACTAAAGGACCCAACCAACAACTGTAGAGGAGGAAAAGTTTGAGGTCTCATGGTTTCAGAGGTCTCAATCCATAGGAAGTCAGCTCCATTCTTCAGGGCTCGAGGTGAGGCAGAACATCATGGTGGAAGAATGTGGCAGAGGGAACCGACTCACATGATGATCAGACAGCAGAGTGACTCTACTCACCAGATACAAATATATACCCTAAAGCCAAGTCCACAATGCCACACCTCCTCTAGCCACATCCTACCTGCCTTTAGCTACCACTCAATCCCATCAGGTGATTAATTCACTGATTGGGTTAAGACTCTCACAATCCAATCACTTCTCCTCTGAACGTTCTTGCATTCTCATGTGTAAGCTTCTGGGGGACAACTCATATCCAGACCACAGCAGGTTTCTAGTTTGAATTTATTGTCTTTAAAAAATTGCTATAACCTGGGTGTGGTAGTGCACAACAGTAATCCAACAGTGATTTGGGAGGCTAAGGCAGGAGGATCACAAGTTTGAGGCCAGCCTCAGCAGTTTAGTGATACCCACAGCAACTTAGCAAGAGCCTATCTCAAAATAAAAAATTAAAAGAACTGGGGATGCAGCTCAGCAGTAGAATGCCTCTGGGTTCAATCCCCAGTACCCAAAACAAATAAATTAATAAAAATAAAATATTAAAATCTGCTATAAAGCAAGTTTAGCTAATTTGCTTAATAAAAATATAATTCATGGGCTGGGGTTATAGCTCATTGGTAGAGCACTTGCCTACCATATGTGAGGCACTAGGTTCAATCCTCAGCAATGCATAAAAATAAATAAAATAAAGGTATTGTGTCCATCTACAACTACAAATAATTAAAAATATAATTCACAGTGGAAAAATATCATGACTAATGGATAGATAATAACTTCTATTATAAAAATATTTTTCTTTTTAAGAAGTTTAAGAATATGTAATTTGGTTAAACTTTTTTTTTTTTTTTTTTAAAGATTTTTTTTTAGTTGTTGATGGACACAATGTCTTTATTTTATTGCTTTGTATGTGGTGCTGAGTATCGAACCCAGGGCCTCACGCATGCGAGGCAAGCGCTCTACCGCTGAGCCACAATCCCAGCCCCTTGGTTAAACTTTTAAATAAATATCTGTCTAAAGGTTCCAGGGCAGCTAAGCAAAGTTGCCCTGCATAGATTTTACCTGAAGTCATGTTTTCTTATTCTTTACTGTGCAGGCTAGATTCCACCGTGGGGCAAACATGAGATGAGTAAGTCAGGGCCACAGTAGATGTGAAGAACTTTTGAAACTGTTCAGATGCTAACACAAACCATCACACACCCTCCAGAAGAAGACAGACAGCACCTGTCCTTCAACCAACTCCTAACTGGAAAATTTCCCCAAATACAGCTCCCTGCCTTTCCTCTCACATCACATCCACTCATATGGTTTCATGATTCATTTCCCAAGTTCAGTTCTACAATTCAAATATTTCTATTTTGTGTTTCTCTTTTTGCCTCAAATTCAACAGATCTAAAATAAAATCAATCTCAAAATCTCAGAGTTGGATGAGATCCCAGGGGACATCTAATCTTGACTTCAATGGCTATATGAATAGTGTCTATAAGGCTTCCAAGAGGGAGGTTTCTCTAATCTCTTCTTTCACACCTCCAGCTCTGGGGAACTCCCCTCTTCCCAGGACAGCCATTTTGGGAACCCAGCTTCCAACACCGATTCTATGTCCTGGGTTTCCCTGTCAGGAAATTATATCATCCTTTTTCCAGCTTGTTTGTACCCTTACGTCAGAACTATCTGGTTACTCCCTAGACTATCCTATTCAATCAAGTATGGGATGAGTAAGGCCTAAAGCTTTTCCTCAGTCCTCTCTCAGGCCCTATAATTCCTAGAACATAATTAATTGCTGATTAATTGTACTGATAATTAAAATTAATCAAGAAGTCAACTTCAGCAATTAGGGATTTCTTACTTTTTTTTTTTAATTTTTTTTAGTTGTTGATGGATCTTTATTTAATTCATTTATTATTCATATGTGATGCTGAGGATCGAACCCAGTGCCTCACGCATGCTAGGCAAGCGCTCTACCACTGAGCCACCATCCCAGCCCGGGATTTCTTACTTTGAATCCTGTACTTCATGTGATGTTTTTGACCAAATAGTCACATGAGCATTATATCATGTAGTCATAAATTAGAAATAGAACTATAGTGCATTAGCAGATGAAGTGATAATTGTGTAGTTTATATATCATGTACAGACTCCTGTTGAGAGAAAAGTGTTGTATGCAATGGGAAATGACATTTCAGAGAAACTTTGGCAAAATCTGCACAGTTCACACAAGAGGGCTCACTCTTTTAAGTCTGTCATGTATCTGCTACTCTGTAGATCTAGCCTGGGTTTCCCTATATAAAAACAACAACAATGATTAAATGCATTTTTACATTTAAAGGCCAAAAAACAACAACATAATCTACCTTTCCTGTTATGCTAATAATGCTAGCACTTTAAATGACATGAAAGGTGCAAAATTTGAAACTTTAACAGCTAATTTCATTGATTTTTAAATCATTTCAGTAGGATGGATAGAAATAGAATCCTTGAATGTTACATATCATTTCTCTCCACACCTGAACACAGACATGAGCCAAACGATGAGTTATGTGCAGTTAAGTCCCAGATTCCTTTCTAAGATATGGCTCTGAAAGAAAATGACTTAGTGATGAGTAAATCACCAGTTACTAGACTAATTTTCCAAAAGCTGTGTTCTTGCAAAGAGACCTGCTAAACACGGGATGAGTCATGCTGCTGTTCAGAAGCGGGACTATAGAAGCCCACCAAAGAAGGCTATTGCCCTTGCATATCACATTTGAGTTAAAAATGCATCCACTCAGGGAGTGCAATGCCAGATTATTTGAGGACTGCTACTTCTGAGAGGATCAGTGAGGCAGAAACTAACATAGAGGACAAGGAAGATTACTGTGTCTTATTTAGATCTTTAAAAATGATCAGCTTTCAAAGGAATTGAGAACAGGTGCTCCAACAAGTGCATGTGCTTGTGTTTTCCTAGCAGACTATTCACAACAGTCAAAAGCAGAAACAGTTCAAGGATTCATCCATCAATCACTTTGTCTATGGATGGATAGACAAATCATGGTATATCCATACAATGGAGCAGTATTTGGCCCTAAAATACCGCCCCATACTGATAAATGATGCAAAGTGGGTGAACCTCAAAAACAGTATGTTCAGTGAAAGAAGATAGCCACAAAATGTCACATATTACATATTCCATTTAGATGAAATATTCAAAATAGATTAATCCATACAGGTGGAATGTGGATTGCTGGTTGCGGGCGGGGGGGCGGGGAGGAGGAGGACAGGAAAGAGGAAATGGGAAGAAACTGCTTAAAGGGTAAGGGGTTTTACTTTGTTTTTTTTTTTTTTTTAATATTTTTTTAGCTGTAGATGGACATAATGTCTTTATTTTATTGCTTTGTATGTGGTGCTGAGGATCGAACTCAGGGCCTCACACATGCGAGGCAAGCGCTCTACCGCTGAGCTACAATCCCAGCCCAAGGGGTTTTACTTTGGAATGACCATAATATTCTGGAATTGGAGAGAAGCAGAAGTTGCACAACACTGCAAATATGCCAAATGCCACTGGATTATTCATTTTATAATGGCTAATAAAATGATAAAATAAAAGTATGAACTTGTCTTAAAACCTAAGCATTGCTTCTAGAATCCTATACATTGGGCTTACCTTGCACACCATGGATGTCTTTGCTCCGAGCCTAGCAGCTTGGACACACTGGTTGGCACCTTTCCCTCCAAAGCCAATAAAAAACTTGTGTCCATGGATGGTTTCTCCAGTTTTGGGCAAACGAGAAGTCAGACTATTATAATTTAAAAAGAGAAAAATAAGTGCATTGGTAACTATAATCAATTTAAGTTTCATAGAAGGAGAGGAAGCAACCTAATGGATTGCTACATAGTCTTAATGGTAAAATGGTGAGCTGAGGCAGGGGAGATCACCTCTCCCTTCAAGGTGACATTAGGAGTTTGCATCATTGCTGAGAATGCACAGCCTTGACAGAACTCTCTCTCTAGCCCACTGCTGCAGCTGGATTTTGGAGGACAGCTGCTGGGGTCCACTGCATCAGGGTTACTCATGGGTACTTCTGTTTCATACTCCCTCCCCAGTGCCCAGCACAGGGTTTATTCACAGTGGGAGCTACTAACTGGGATGAAGTCAACACGTATTTTTGTAAAGGATCACCCAATCACTTCTACAAGAAGTGATAGGTGGACTAGGATTCTAGTGATCATGTACAGGACCCAAGGAAAAGAGAGAAGGTGTAATTCCAGGCAGGCAGTAAAAAATTCTATTTGTTGCTGGCTGCCGTGGCTTATGCCTGTAATCCCAGTAACTATGGAAGCTGAGGCAGGAGGATTACAAGTTTGAGACCAGCATGAGCAGTTTAGCAAGGCCCTAAGCAACTCAGCTAGATCCTGTCTCAAAATAAAACAAAAAGGGGCTCAGGATGTAGCTCAGTGGTTAAGTGACCCTGGATTCAATCCCCAGCACCACCTCCCTGCCAAAAAAAATCACTAGTTTACTTGGAGGAGGGAATAGGAGCAAGGTATTGAGATGGAAGGACCAGGTTTGGGTCCTAGTCCACCTTGCACATTATTCCATGCACTGACTAACAGAGAACATCTATTTAAAGCAAATGTATCTTAAAGAGCTATTTAGTTTTAAAATTTTACTATGGAATTTTCAAACATATGTGAATAGAGAAAGTAGTATATTGATGTCCCTTACTCCTGTCACCCATCATCCAGACTCAGTAATTATCCACTCACAGCCAGTCTTCTTTCAGTCCACACCTTCACCAACTTCTCCAAAAGCTAAGGACTTTTTACCATATTACTGCCTAATGATGTTTGTTCCAATGTAAGATTTTTATCACTTTAAAGATGGAAGATATGAGGAAACAAAGTATTTGGAGGAGGAAAGGAAATGACTGACTTTAAAATGGAAGAGGAGTTCTGGGTTCACCAGTGAGTGGAGATGGGCTCTAATGGCAGGAAGACTGGCTGCCTGGTCACACAGAAGAGGTCCAAGGGCCCGATGGAGCAGTTGGAGAGACGGTGGCAACCAGAAAGGTTAATTAGCTTTAGGGAGGAAAGAAAGAGGTAAGTTTGCAACTGTAGACCTACTGAGAACTAATGAACAAATTATGAATTCATATTAATTCCCAGGCTGTGATATATCTGAAGTCAATATCTTATTACATATTATTACATTAGAATAAAGAACAATGTCAATTCCTGCAGGTCACTAACAGCTTGTTTGCAATGGGCTGACATATAATTGATGTGAAGAACACACGATTTCTTCAACAAGACTAAGCTCAACCTGTGAATCTTCTTTATGTGGTTCTAAAAGTGTCAATAAGTTGGGCTAAACTATTCCATTCCCTAGCAATGTACTGTCAAATATGGTTGAGATTTAAAAGAGATTCATCAATAATTTGAAAACATCCCACTCCTCCCCTTTTCCATTCTATTTTTATCTTAGATTCTAAATGCATTTATAGTACTGATGAAAAAAATATACATCTAGAAGGTTCACTTCTGAAAAAGGTATTCAATCAAGAGAAAAATGGTTTTAATGTAATGTTATTATCCTGTCATTTAATTTAGCAATGACAGGCGATGATGAGATTTTGATTTGCATCAGAAATCTTAAACATTTTAGGATTCTGTTATGAACAGGCGATGATGAGTAATCTGTGTGATTGAGTAACTGAATTCTTGGCTTACTGATGCTGCTACAAACAACATTCATAACAACCTTACAAAGAAAAAATATCCAATGTGGCTAAAAACAGGCCAAATAATTTAATTAGTAAGACTGTCACTAAATAAACTTATGGTTCCTACTATATTTATACTTATATCTGGGTCACAATTTGCTGGTTTGAATAAAGTGTCTTTTATTATTAGCTATGGGAAATCATGAGAAATATATCACCAGATTATTACTGGGATGTACATGTATGCAGGGGAGGGTGGAATCAGGGGTACAATGTTTGATGTGGGAGCAGATGGCTGGAATTTAAACTCATTTCTAAATAAATGATATTAACACAAGCACTGTCTTAATTCATCAACCACTGAACATTTTCACTCCTTTGGTATTTTACTATTTTATTTTTGCTTCCTTCTGCATCTTTCCCCTGCTTTCGTCTCTTTCTTCTTCCAATTGTAGTTTTTCCCTGCATGAGGACAAGGACCAAGTCTACTATGTTCTCATTTTATCTAAAGGGACTGTCACTTAGCATGCATTGAACAGATACTTGCTGATAGAACAAAATCATTTTAAGAGTCTCCCTTTGTCTCTTTTCTATGTCTCGACCTGTACAACCTCCACTGTTGCTTCTGAATTGAGGATGCCGAGGTGGTGATTAGGGGAAGGAGGAGGAGACCGGCAGGGGTGACTGTACAAGTGTCTGGCAATAACAATTCCACGTTTTACCAGATCTTGCCCACTGCATTCCCAACTTTAGCAACATCCCCTCTATAAGTGAAACACTGTAACTCTAAGTCATAGCATTAGTCCTCCATCCATGCAATAACCCAAAACTGTTGATTCAGTGTTTCCTGAAGTATCTTCTACAGGGCAAGATCAACTTGCTAGCAAAGAGATAAAATCCAAGACTAATGCAAGTAACAGATGAGTGAAAAAAAAACAACAACAAATTCGTTATACAGCAAGGGCTTATTACGATCTGGCTTATGCCTTTTAAAAGGAAAAAGATATATCTACAGTCATGTATGGCCTAACCAGAGGAGATGTTTTAAGAAACGTGTCATTGGGCGATTTTGTTGTTTCTGTCACAATAAACTCTTATGAGACCACCTTTGTATACCAGTCCATGGTGTTCCACCGCACAGAACTGTCATTCTGCACTGTATGACTGTTCTCATATGATATGTAAATACACAGAAAGTGAAGTGTTTATTACAGGCATCCATAGAGAAGGGTGGGTCTAAAATTTTCATGTTTTACTTTACAAACTTATGCTCATGTAAGTGTACACAACAAGAATATGTTTGTGTATTATGGGATACCACCCATCATGACTCCTCAGATTCCTTGTCCTTCCTTATTTTCCAGTCACCTATTCTTCCTGTGTACCAACTGGCTTCTCGCAGGTGTAACCTCATGGAGCTATGCCCGGGGCTGCTCGCTTTCTACTCTGGGGCTTTGTTTGCTATGGCTCTTAGGGCTGTCCTGAAGGCCTGAACAACCAGATGCTTGGAGGAATGTCAACTTGAGCATGTCACATATCTTCATACGGGCTCTTCTTGCTTCCTCCATCACCGTGCTGAATAGAGTAGGTGCACTTACCCTGTCTTATGCCATGCTTTTGTTTAACACAAATCAAAATAGTTTATTGCATATTTATTTTTTATACAAAGTAAATTTAAAGAGTAGAGAATGGAATAGAGAGAGCAATTGGAAAGTTAATTACAAACAGGCAGAAGCATTTCTCAATTTTAAATCCGAATTTATTTTGAATTAGGCTTTCCTAATTTTTGCCTTATTGAAATCATGAAATTATGCTGATGTTTAAGAAAGGACCTGCAAAGAGTACAACCTCCCCAGATATAAGCATTACTCATATCTAGCAGGGTGTCAAAGACAAATTAAAGTGCTCAAAGGGTGGAGGGAGGGGAGAAGCAGTACGGGTAGAAAAACACTGTTGCTGCCATTTAAAAATTAAACTAGTATACATTTCTGAAGGAGGGAGGAAATCCAGAGAAAACCACCCATAAGAAATATATTTGAATCAGAAACAAATTCAGAGTTTTAAAAATGTCACACTTTTGAGTTGGACAGAAGGGAACAGTGATACGTTCTGAGATGGCCCTGTGCTCTTCCCTGCTATGGGAGGCCACATGTTCACAGCCTGAGTATTTGAGACGGGAGGCCTAAGCCTCTTGCTGATGTATTACTGTGACAGCTTTTCCCTCTTTAAACCAGCTTCTTCTCTTGCAAAACAGTTTAATAATACTTGTCAACTCCTGAAATGCCTGGGTTTTGTGCTCTGAGTTAATTCACTGACAGGTGTTACCAGAACAATTTATCAATTGCTTTTAACTTCTTGACAATGAAGTGGTTGTTTCAGATTCTCAGAGATTATTCAAACTGAAGGAAGGAATGACCTGGTGATAGGGGGCTGAGAAGTTTTTCAACCAAAGAGTCATGCTAATAATGGCTTCAGCCCAAAGTCAAGGAATATGTTGCCTTTTAGCTTTTGCATGGATCTATTCTTCTGGCAGCAAGCTTCTGACATACTGTAAGCCTCTACAATAGGAGATCATGCTATTAGTTAATACTCAATTAAAATTCATTACACTAATTTATTATTCTTACTGCCTGTATTCTTCAACCATATCTGTCCTTCTCAACATTTGTGTATGTCATATTTAAAAGGCTGAGAGTAATTTCAAAATTAAGTTGTCACTTGCAACAACATGGATGAACTTAGAGGATATTATGTTAAGTGAAATAAGCCAGGCACAGAGAGATGAATACCACATGAACTCATTTATTTTCAAAATCTAAAAAAGTTGAACTAATAGAAGTAGAAGTAGAGTTGAATGGTGATTGGAGGCTGGAGGCGAGAGGTGGCAGGGGACAGGGGAGACACTGGCCAATGCATACAGTTACCATCAGACAGGTGGAGAAACTTCTGGTGTTCCACTGCACAGAAGAATGACAACAGTGAAAAATAACACTGTGCACTTTAAAAATTCAAATAGAGAATTTTGAATACTCTCACCACAAAGAAATGATAAACATTTGAGGTAACAGACAGGCTAATTATCCTGATTTGATCAATGAATACATGTATTGAAACATCATACTGTATCCCAGTATCCCATAAATATGTGCAATTACTATTTAATAACATTAAAAAAATCAAGTTAGTGGCAATCTTTTTTTTTTTTTTTTTTTTTTTTTTAATACAGCTCAGGGGCACTCAACCACTGAGCCACATCCCCAGACCTATTCTGTAATTTTTTTACAGACAGGGTCTCACAGAGTTGCTTTGTGCCTCACTTCTGCTGAGGCTGGCTTTGAACTCATGATCCTCCTGCCTCAGCCTCCTGAGCCATTGGGATTACAGGCATGCACCACCAGATCTATCTAGTGGCATCTCTTTCTATCTCTGTAAAAGATCTTAGCCTTTCAATTAAAAATCCATTTGGTGATCCCTAACCCTAAATTTGCAGATATATATGTATATATACATATACATGTATATATATGACTTATTTAAGATGACATATGAATTATGCTTTAAATAGTTCTTTAATGGTTTTGATTTATCTTTTCCTAGCTAAAAAAGTCTGTAGCTAAAAAGTCATTTTGCCTTAAGATGTAGTTGTTTTCAAATTTATAGACAACATTCTAGCCAGAAGTGGTCAGCCTTTCACAGTGTTTTATGCTTGAATCTATTTATTTATGTGTGGAAAAGTGTTTAGGTAATAGGAGAGAAAATAAGATGAGCATCTTATGACCTCCTGTGTTATGTTCTTACAAAGCTTGCTTCATTCACATCTCAGCTCAAATGTTACCTTCTCCAGAGGCCTTCCTGGGCCACTTTATAGGAGACATCCTAATACTTAATTTTTTTTTTTTTTTGGTATCGGTGATTGAATCCAGGAGTGTTTAATCACTGAGCCATGTCTCCAGGTCTGTTTATTTTGAGACAGGGCCTCACTAAGTTGCTGAGGCTGGCCTTGAACTTGCAATCCTCTTGTCTCAGCCTCCCCAGTTGCTGGGATTAGAGATGTGTGCCACTGCACATGGCTCTTATTTAATTTTTTTTTTTAATATTTTTTTTAGTTGTAGATGGACACAATGTCTTTATTTTATTGGTTTGTATGTGGTACTGAGGATCGAACCCAGGGCCCCACGCATGCGAGGCAAGCGCTCTACTGCTGAGCTACAATCCCAGCCCTCTTATTTAATTTTTGTTAAGTATTAATTCATTCATTCTGACAAGAAAGAATAAGTTTCTGGATCAGAGACAGCATCTGAATGTAGCAGTCACCCCTTATCCATGGGGACTATATTCCAAGACCTCCACTGGATGCCTGCCAACCATGGATAGTACCAAACTTTTTATGTTTTTTCTCCCATATATACATACCTATAATAAAGTTTATAAATTTGGAACAGGAACAGATTAACAATAAAAAAATGTAGAATAGTTATAACAATATACTGTAATTACCAGCATCTCTACTCTTGCACTTTGGGATCACTATTAAGTAAAATAAGGGTTACTTGAACACAAGCAGGGCAATACCATGACAATTGATCTGATAATCAGGAGAGCTCTAAATGACTAATGGGTGGGTAATGTACACAGTGTGGACACACTGGACAAAGCAATCATTCACATCCCAGCTGAGATGGAGTAGGACTGGATAGGTTTTCTGGTATTAAATTCTCTCAGCTATTTTCCTGAACAAAGGCTATTTTTTGCTTCATATTTAAAAAGTGTAGAATTCTATGCTGACATTTTTTCAAGCACTTTAAAGATTTTATTTTTTTCTAGTTTGCATTGTTTGATAAGAAATCTAATCCTTGTTCTTCTATTGTCCCCTCCGAATGCTTGTAAATTTTCTTCTTCTTGCTTGGAGTTCACTGAAATTCTTAGATTTATGTTAACCTTTCAAGTAAAACCTTTATGGCTTTCATAAAATTTGAAAAAATTTCATTCATCATTTCTCCAAGTATTTTTGTGCCTCTAGCTTTTGCTTCTCAGGCTCTAATTATATGTATGGCAGACCATTTGTCCCCCAGGTTACAGAGGCTCTGTGCAGTTTTTTTCTGTTTCAATTTAGATAAATCTCTATCATTATGTCTTCAAGTTCATGTATGCCTTCTTCCATAATGTTCATTCTGCTGTTAGGTCCATCCAATTTCTGACTTCAAAACTGCATCTTTCATTTCTTAAATCTTGAATTTTTTTTTTGTATTTTCTATTTTTATCATGTTCATGCTTTTCTTTGCATTTCTGAGCACATTTACAATAGCTATTTTTCCCCTGTTGCAAAAGACCATGCTACCACTGAGCTACATCTCAGGCATTTTTTGTTTTGAGACAGGGTCTCTCTAAATTGCCCAGGCTGGATTTGAACTTCCTGCCTTGGCCTCCTGAGTAGCTAGGATTACAGGTGTGTGTCCCTGCATCCAGCTTATAATGGCTTTTAAAGTCCCTTTCTGCTAATTTCACTACCCCTACTATTTCTTTCTTTTGATTAACATTTTCCCCCTTCCTCTTTGTCTGGGATCAAATTTTCCTGATTATTTGCATGTCTAGTGACTTTTTTGTTGTACTGGGGATTGAACCCAGGAACTCACACATGCTAGGCAAGCATTCTATCAATGAACTACATGCTCAGCCTTATTTTATTTCATATTATTTACTTATTTAATCTATTTTTTTCAATTCTCAGGGGTTTCCAGGTTTGCAAAATTTTTCTCTATGCAAGCCCATTTAACATCTAGAAATAGACTCCAGGGAACTCTGAGGCAGGTTTTAAAGTTTTCTCTTGGTAGCTCCTTCTGCTCCAGCACACTCTCCCATACATTCCAGCCTCCTTAGCCTTCCTAAGTTATGAACTTTGTTTTCCTCAAGCATCAATGTAATCATGCTGTCTTTGAATTCCTCCTCTTCATGCCAAGGTCAGGAATACCACTTCAGGACTCACCTTGCCTGTTTCTTTTCTCTCCTTTATAATACTCCTGTGCTGCCAGTTTTTGGCTATCTGAAACTTTTGTTTTTAGTTGTTTATGGTGGGAGGATGAATCTGGTAGTAGTTACTATAAATTGATCAGGAGTAAATATTTTTGAGTGAGTGGTCTACACCTTAAAATTATGTTTATATACATAATAAATATAATGGAGTAAAATCAGGAAAAGCTGCATACGACTGTAGCCCTAGGAGAAAAGTAAACCAGTTATGAAATTTCCAAGTTGGAACAGTAGAAATATGATGGGAACCCTTATGATCTTTGTCCAAAAATAATGGTAAGAATAATGGTCATAAAGAGGGACGTGTTATTTTTATTTTTCCAATGTGAAATGAAGGACCATGTAGACAAGGTTCTGGGAGAGGCGTAGTTCAAAATATTATAAACATTTTAAAATAAAAATACTATCTAATGTCAACAAACTATTTTGGATAAGCAAGAGAAGGCAGGAGAAGTACCTGTGTGTGCACAGGGGAACAGGAAGTGGGGACTAGCAGAAGGTGTATATACCGGGCACTGGAAAGTTGGAAAATCAGGAGGTGGAAAAATACATCGGAAAGGGGACTGGACTGGTGAGACAAAGACATTTGTCAGGGTTCCTGATGAATAACTTTTAAACTCATTGAAGACAAGAAAAGTAAGAATTTATGTAATAATAAAAATGATAGTGACAAATTACAGAACCAATGTTTTCTTTTCTATTTTGCCAATTAATTATAGTAAATTTTAAATTCCAAAATGACTTCTGTTACCACATTATAATTATCTGGGCTACATCTTCCTGCCATCTGCTGGTATACTTTAAAGAAATAGAAAATGGATTTTAATTTTATCCTAAACAAAATAGAATTAGAATGATACATCAGCATAGGAAAAAATAATGTATGCAGGAATTAATTATTAAATTTTAATTTATCTACTATTCTTGGTCTTTGGTGATCACGACTCTTACATTCCTATCATGAATAATGAAGAACTGATTATATTATATTTGAGCTTAATACACTTGCACATGTGAGTCATTGGGTTCGATGCTCAGCACCACATAAAAATAAGTAAACAAAATAAAGACATTGTGTCCACCTATAGCTAAAAAATTAAAAAAATATATTTAAAAACATCACGTAGCTGTTGACCTTGATTTTAATTCAGGTCTTCTGAATCCATTGCTATAGTCTTTAAAGCGTGCTGTGCTACTTTCTTTGAAAATTAGTATTCTCTCAATTTTGACTGTAATAGTGGATATTCAGTTCCTATAACAAGTATTTGTTTATACAGCATTTATAAAGGAGCATTTCAAAAACCAGATTCTATACTAAAAAACATTTAAAGTTCATTCCATCCTACCACTTCCTTGACTAAGTGATGTTACAGGAGAGTGGCAGCTTCCACTGCAATCGCAAAATAGTGTTCAATTCTAAACGCTTATTTGTATTTCAAATCCTTTGCATGTCCTCTCCTCTATGCCTGAAAGTTCTTTCCTTGTTCCTTAGCTGAGCTAAAACATTCACATCCTGTAACATTCAACTAACCATCACCTCCTCCAGGAGTCCTAGTGTAATAAGGGTACCCTGCCTTACCAATCTACACGAGTCTACACGAGTTTCTCTCATGGCATGCTGTTCACCTCTGTTATCACTATGGCCTACGACTGTGCCTATATACACCATGCATCAATAAATATTTGCTGAAATGATACATCATAGTGGCAGATACTATTTTTTGAGTGCATATTGTACAATAAATACTGACCACCAATTCATTTAATCATTACAGTAACCCCAAGAAAAAGATGCTGGTTCTCATCTCATTTTACAAATAAGGAGAATAAGTATCAGAGAGATTAAACAACATATCTTAAATAAACAAAAAAACACCATAAACTTGTTTACCCACTAGAAGGTAGCAGAACCAAGGTTGGTCTGCCTATAACAAACATTGTAAGATAGTATTCAAATGTACCTATATCTCCTTGAACCTGTTTATATTTCAGATTCTTATTATTTCTTGTGTAATTTCTGGCAGTTATAATTCTGAAGCACCTAGATGCTGAGGTGGGAAGGTCAAATAGTGGTGTTCCTTCCTAGAGTTCAAAAGGAGTTAATAGACAACATGTTTTCAAATATAACTCCTCTTCTTAAACCCTTGGGCATACTGCTTTTTGCATAAACTACAATGTAACAGAAGAGAGCATGCAATTTCATGTGAAACATGAATATGACTTACTTATACTCTATAACTTTGTACTTACTTGTACTTTACAAGTGTGAAAAACTGTTCTACAGAGCACTTTACATAAAATAGTATGTTTGAAATGAATCCAAATACATTGGAACTCACAATATATGTGAATGAATAACATTCTCCAGTGAAGACAACATTGTATTTATAAAAAAATAAAAACAAACAAAAGACTATATCTGGCTATGTATTTATCAGAGACATTATCTAAAGATTAAATTATAAAAGGTAAGAGTGGGGAACGGTGGCACATGCCTGTAATCCCAGTGGCTTCGGAGGCTGAGGCAGGAGGATGGAAGCCAGCCTCAAGCACCTTAGCAAGACTCTATTTCATAATGAAAACAAAAAGGGCTGGGTATGTAGCTTAGTGGTAAAGTACTCTTGAGTTCAATCCCTGGGCGGCAGTGGTAGGGTGGGGAGTAGGAAAAGATATATCAGGCAACCACCAAGGAAAATAGCCTTTGATAGGTTAAATTCAGCAGGAAAAGGTAACAATTCCAGACTGAATTCAATGAATAAAATTGCCTCAAAACATATAAAACTCCATTTACCAGCAAATGCCATAATTTCATTCTTTTTTTTTATATATATATATTTTTTAGCTGTAGATGGACATAATGTCTTTATTTTATTGCTTTGTATGTGGTGCTGAGGATCGAACCCAGGGCCTCACGCATGCAAGGCAAGCGCTCTACTGCTGAGCTACAATCCCAGCCCTCATTCTTTTTTTAAAAAATATTTTTTTAGTTGTTGATGGATCTTCATTTTATTCATTTATTATTTGTATGCGGTGCTGAGGATTGAACCCAGTGCCTCACGCATGCTAGGCAAGTGCTCTACCACTGAGCCCTAGTCCCCGCCCCATAATTTCATTCTTAAGGCTGAGTAATATTCCATTGTATATATATGCCACAGTTTCTTTATCCATTCATCTTTTGGAGGGCACCTAGATGGGTTCCATAGTTTAGCTATTGTGAATTGAGCTGCTATAAACATTGATGTGGCTGCATCCCTGTAGAATGCTGATTTTAAGTCCTTTGGGTATAAACCTAGGAGTGGGATGACTGGGTCAAATGGTGGTTCCATTCCAAGTTTTCTTAGGACAGTATTATGCTAAGCAAAATAAGCCAATCCCAAAGAACCAAAGGCCGAATGTTATCTCTGATAGGTGGATGCTAGTTCATAATAAGTCGGGGAGACAGTGGTATTCTGGACTAAACAGAGGGGACTGAAGGGAGGGGAGGGGGCATGGGGGTAGGAATGACTGTAGAATGAATCGGACATTATTACCCTATGTGCATATATGATTACATGACCTGTGTAACTCTATATCATGTACAACCAAACTCACTCTCTTGGCCTTCTGCCTTCCACTATGTGATGATGTAGAGCATGAAGGCCTTTGGAAGATGTGAATCCCTTGATCTTGAATTTTCCAGCCTCCAGAACCATTAAGAAATAAACCTCTGTTCTTTATAAATTACCCAGTTTTAGATAGTCTGTCACAGCAGCACAAAATGGACTAAGACAAACATTAATAAATGCATTTATTAATTCGTGCCACAAATGTTTACTGAATAGCTTATATTTTGGAAAGGCTTAAAATAAACAAATATTTAATCCTGTCAAGTACAAAAAGGACACAAATTTTCTAATTATCCTTAACTTCTAGATAATACCTTGCTTATTTTCTTTATGGTCTTAACATATAACAAAGAAATGTTTATAATTGTAATCAGGATAGCCTAATGGACTTTAAAATTGAGTTTCTAAGTGGAGTATGGTGGTGCTTGCTTGTAATCTCAGCAATTTGAGGCTGGAGCAGGATGATCACAAGTTTGAGTTCAGCCTCAGCAATTAGATGAGACCCTCAGTAACTTAGCAAGACCCTGTCTCAAACTAAAAAGTAAAAAGGATTGGGGATGTAGCTCAGTGGTAAAGTGCTCTGGGATTCAATATCCAATGTTCTTCCCCCACCTCTCATAAACTGAGTTTCTATAAGATTTTTTTTTTTTTTTTGGGCACCGGGAATTGAACTCAGGGTAACTCTACCGCTGAGCCACATCCCCAGCCCTATTTTGTGTTTTATTTAGAGACAGGGTCTCACTGAGTTGCTTAGTGCCTCGCCTTTGCTAAGGCTGGCTCTGAACTCGCCATTCTCCTGTCTCAGCCTCCCAAAGTGTCTGTAAGATTTTTGGTAGAGTATTTAGCTGAAAATTTAGGTAATTTAAAATTAGATCTATATTTCTTATTTCAAAATGAAGTCTCTTAATGAGAAAAAAAAATCCAAATATTTTTATCACAGTGTATGGATTGCAACTTTTCAAACCAATGGTAAAAATGCAGATGTAAATTAAAATGAGTAGCTGGGCATGGTGGCTCACGTCTATAGTCCCAGCTACCTGGAAGGCCAAGGTGGAAGGATCACCTGAGCTTATAAGTTGAAGACCTGACAGGGCAAGATAGCTAGGTCCTGTCTCAAAAGAATTTCTTTTTTCTTTGTTTTATAAAGGTACTTAGGAACTGTTGCAAAAATTACTTTGTGCAATATTACAGAACAATTGCATTGGAAAAAATTTTTTTGGCCACAAGGAAAAAAGCCAACACCTAATATGTGATGCATTTGGGAAACAAACTAAAAACCAAACTAAAACACAACACCCCAAAACAAAAAACCCAAACCTAAAACAAAAACAAACAAACCCCTCAAATTTTATTTACAAAACAAGTCAACCATATGCATACCAAGATAATTTATAGTTGCCTTTTGCAGCCATACAAGAAACATTTCAAGTCAAACTAGTCAAAAAAATTGGAAAATAAAGCAAGGCAGAAATATTTTTAAAATGCTTATATGAAGACTTCAAGATCTCAAAGTGCCTTCAATCAACTGTCACAAAAACCTTATACAATTCAAAGAAATCTTGGCCTTAAGGTCATATAATAAACCAGTAATTTATCATTACATAGCAAATACTAAAATGTGATTGAATTTATTATATTCAATGAGGCAAATTTTGATTTAGTATAATTATGGAAGGAATACATTGGAACTGTTTCAGATCCTTTTGGGATACTCACTCCACCTTCAGCACTATCTCCTTCAAGAAGTTTCCTTATGCTTCCACAGAGCTTGCAGGCACCTGCTACATCAGACTACAATGATATCTTTTTGTGTCTGCCATCTTTTTTGGGCTCTAAGTTCCTCTAGATCATTTTACTAATTGCAGCATCCCTAGTACCTAGCACATCCCCATATTTCAATATTACATACAAGGCATCAAAATAGTAGGGCAAAATTCATCATAGATGAAAACCTTGTTTTCCCTACAATAGATCAGAGAGTCAGGGCACAAAGAGTTGGCAAAGGGATGGATTTCTAAATTACTTAGCAGTAGCATCCCACAGGAGCCCTTTCTTTGTCATATGTAATTTATTTTTTAACATCTATTTTCATTAAATACATCAAAATTACCACCTATCCCATGGATGATTTCTTTGATGTTAGACAATACAATTGACAGAAACATGTTTAACAAAACACTATTTAAAATGTTAACTGATGGGGCTGGGATTGTGGCTCAGTGTAAGAGTGCTTGCCTTGTGTGCATGAGGCACTGGGTTTGATCCTCAACACCACATAAAAATAAAATATATTGTGTCCATCTACAACTAAAAAAATATTTAAAAAATTTTAAAATGGTAACTGATGAGCAACTTTCATAATCAATTTAAGGAAAATATGATTAATAATGAGAGTTGGTGATGTATTTCTCTAATATTGGGCAAGTAATTTTGGACTAGAATTCCTTTGGATTTTACTTCCTGCAAATGTGACTGTAAAATGGATTTTTCTGATCTAAATAGAAAGAGGCGTCTGGTGGGACCCAGGTTAGAGATGACTATGGTAAACACATAAAACCTTTTCTAGGTAAAGTATCCAATTTTTTTTAAAGTAATATAGGGCCAATGCTTCATCTGCTTTGTAAAGGCTTCCAAATTCACTATCAAAAAATATTTGATAATTTCACTATCAAATCTTTTGAGAATTAAGCAATAATTTCTTGATTTGCCAAGGATTAAATGCACATGCTTGGGTGAACATGAGCCTTCTTTCTCAAGCCATCACTTTTAATTGACAGCATGTTAAATGATAACATGAGGGTATTAGTTGACACCATACTCTATTGCAATGGAAATGTGTTTGTATTAAGATTGTCTCCAACAAGTTTTAGGGATACAGAGAGAGTGAAAGGCAGGAAATAAATTACATGAAAAATGCATCCTCTAAATGCTGAAGTGCCCCAGGAGTTCAGACCCTTAGTGAGCTCATCCTGCTTTCTGGCTTTAAATACTATCTACACACTGATATTTCTCAAATTTATATCTTCAGGTCAATCCTCTCCCCTGAACTCCAAACTCACACATCTGTCTTCTTGATCTCTAACAGGTACTTCAACCCTTGTACATCCACCCTGAGCTCCTGACAAAGTCCTCTCCGTACCCAGCTCTGCTCACAATCTTCTGCATCTCAGGAAAGGTCAACTTCCCCTCCCAGTTGCAGAGGCTGTAGAACTCAGCAGTAATCCTTGACCTCTCACTCAACAAATCTTATCAGCTCTACCTTCAAACTACAATCAAAAGACGCACATTTCTCCCCACTGTAGAGCTTTCAAGCTACCACCATTTCTTGCCTGGATTACCGGGCTCCATCCTGAACCTGTCTCCTTGCCTATACATTTGTCTTCCTTTGCTTTTTCCTAACATAGCCCCCAGAGTGATCCTATTACAATCTAAATCAGATTATGTCACTCCTCTGCTCAAATTCTCCAATGACTTTTCATCTCATCCAGAGTATGACCCAATGTCCATTAGTCACTGATTGCCCTCCCTTTTTCCTCCATGCTGGACTCCTTGCTGTTCACTGGACAGGTCCTTTGCATAAGCTATTCTCTCTGCCTGGAGTGCTCTTTCCTCAGGTATATTTATGAATTGCTTTCTTTTCTCCTTTAGGTCTTTATTTAAAATCATCTTCTCAGTGATGCTTTCTGTGGCCATTGATCTATACTTAGTACTTCTATCCTCCATTAACGCTTAATTTTTCTCTGAGGCACTTATTTAACATATCATTTATTTTACTTATTTTTACTGATACCATCTGTCTCTCCTCTAGAGTATAAACTCCATGAGGTAGAATTTTTTTGGGGGGGGTACCAGGGATTGAACTTAAGGGTACTCGACCACTGAGCCACATCTCCAGCCCTATTTTGTGTTTTATTTAGAGACAGGGTCTGAGTTGCTTAGTGCCTCACCAGTTGCTGAGGCTGGCTTTGAACTCACAATTCTCTTGTCTCAGCCTCCCAAAGTGCTGGGATTATAGGCGTGTGTCACCATGCCTGGCAGGAAGAGATTTTTGACTGGTTATCCTTTCCACCTAGAGAAGTGCCTGGTATATAATGTAAATATAATAAAAGTGAGTTGGATAAATAGCTTAAAAAAAGGGGGTGAGTGTAATGCATGTTATAAGAATTAAGGTCTATTAATGAAAGCATGATTTCTAAAAATGTATCTTATGTTGTTGGGTTTTCATGGAAATTTCTCTTTGGAGCAACTTTTGTCTTTACTTTCTATAAGAACAGGCTTGATTTATCTTTGCAACATGAAACTTAAGTGTTCAAGAAGGAAGATAAATGGTGATAAATATAGATGTGTATTAAATAATGCTCATTGTTTGCCATGTTGGATGAGCTAATGATTTTTTAAAATCATTACTACATAGAGCTTACTATTCATAGCAGACTCAAGTTAGAAATGAAAAAAAAGTTGCTCATTGATTGAATTAACAGTGTCTGGCACACAGTAATGTAATATATAAAGAAAGCTGGACTTGGATATCATCCAAACAGCTTAGCTATTGATGTCGTTTTATTTCTGAAGTGATTCTACAGTAAAGGCATGGAGTCCAGGTTGGTTCCAGTTAAACTCTGGAAGAAAATAAGGAAGAATAATGAAGATGCTATCTTTAGACCCAAGAATTATAAATCCTTAGTTGATTTTCCTTATCAGATTATAAAGTAAACAGTGAATGCACAGACTAAAAGCTTTCATAAGAACTGTGGATAAAAAGGGCAATATTACTAGTCAGAATTAGAGGTAGTATGACAGAATGGAGAGCTAAGGGTTGGGAGACATGGGTTTCAGACTTCATTATGCTACTAACTGTATGATTTGGAGTGAGCTGTTTAAGCTTTCTTAGTTACCACATCTGCAAAATGTGAGGCTGGACCAATGAGATTCAAAGGTTCCCTAGGAAGTAAGTGTCATAAGATTGCTTGACTTCAAGGTTAATCTCTGTGGTAGGTAGAATAACATGTTCCCATCCTAAAAGATGTCCACATCCCAATCCCTAGTATTTGAATGTTGTTACATAGCAAGGGGGCATTAAAGTTGCTAAGAGACTACAATAACGTAAGGAGATTATGCTGAATTATTTGACTGCGCTCACTGTAACCCCAGGGTTCCTTTAATGGCAGAATGGTGAAGAGTCAGAGTGATACCACATGAGAAACACCAGACCAATCATTGCTGTCTTTAAAGATAAAGGGGCTGTGACCAACTAAGGCAATCTCTAGAAACTGGAAAAGGAAGCAAACAGTCACTGCTAGAGCTTCCAGAAAAGAGCCCAGCCCTGTTGACACCTTGATTTTAGCCCAGTGAAATTTGTGTCAGACTTCTGATGTTCAGAAGTCTGTAACTAATAAATCTGTTAAGACTTTAAATTTGTTATTTGTTTCAGCAGGATTAGAAAAGTAGTACAATAATGATATGCATTGTAACCACCAAAGTTGGACCCAGGTTTATCACTGACGCAGGGTTTTAATAAAAATTCAGGATACATTCAGACTGGGCATGGTGATGCATGACTAATCTCAGCAACTTGAAGGCTGAGGCAGGAGGATAGCAGTTTGAGGCCAGTCTTAGTAACTTAGTGAAGCCCTAAAGAACTTAGTGAAACCATCTCAAATAAAAAATGAAAAGGGCTAGGGATGTGGCTAAGTGGTTAAGCACCACCAGATTCAGTACCTAGTACCGAAAATCCTATATTCAGAAATTATGTAAAAATCTTCGGGCTGGGGTTGGGGCCCAGTGGTAGAGCATTTGCCTCGCATGTGGGAGGTACTGCGTTTGATCCTCAGCACCATGTAAAAATAAAAAAAAGAAATTGTGTCCATCCACAACTAAAAAAAATATATTAAAAAAAAATCTTCAAAGTGGTAAGTAATCAGTGATCATTTAAGTTTGTAGAAAAGCTGTGGGAATTAAGAGAGTCTATTGGGGAATAAAATTTTTATTTGTGATTCATGTGAAGAGTAACTTGAATATTTTATAAAGCAAAGAAAAGTGCAAGGAAAATTAAAAGCATTATACAGGAATTTAATTCTCTGGGCCTCAGTTTACTCATCTATAAATTAAAGGGCTGGAATAAATGATCTCTACATTTTTCTACTTCTGAAATAAGATTTTAAAATCCTCAAAGATAAAATGGGCCTTTGATATCACTTTTCCATCACCAACCCTAAAATTCATTATTTTAGAAAGTACTACGGTTATCTTTAATGGTTAAGCTTCACAGAAAAGACTTAGTTGGTTTTTTTTTTTTTTTTTTGGTGGTACTAGGGATTGTACCTAGGCCTTGTACATGCAAGGCAGGCTACACTGTTGTACATGCAACAGCTGAGCTATACCCTCAGCCCAGGAAAGACTTAGTTGGCTAACAAGGAAGTGTGTTTGAATTTTAACTGTGACATTTTATTTAGGCAGAGTACATAGGAAAATTGTATAGCTTTCTTATTGTCAATTTCTGAATGAAAGTAAGGTAAAAATTTAACTAGATGGATTTCCCAAGGAATTAATTATTTTACATGTCTGAAGGCTTAGTCCTTTGTTATTAAACTGTATCTATGTTTCTTTTTTTCTTCTTGCTTTCCTCCTTTCACTCTTTTTTTTTTTTTTGGTGCCCAGGACCTTGTGCACTGAGTACACCCCCAGTCCCCAAACTTTGTTTCTGACAAAACTATTTTTAAATTGAAACACATTGCTCTAGTTATATATAAAATTTAATGAGTACCACATTATCTTTCTTGAAGAGTCATCACTACAAATATCAATTACTATACTGGGCTGTAAGATGGTGATGCTCTAGATGCAAATTATGGAATGCAGGATGGTTTTCTCAGACTTGGGAGGTAGGGATGATTTTTATATTTTTAAAGGATCATTAAAAAAAATGTGACCTAGACCATATACGACATACAATCCGAAAACATTTTCTATCTGGCCCTTTATAGAAAGATTTACTGACTCTTGCTCTAGTAAAATATGTGTAGGCCTCTTCACCAATCTAGTGAACAACTAGCTTTAATTTTATGTTCCTGTCATTAAAGGAAGCACATCTATCTTGACAAGGCAGAAGCTCAAATATTTGTTAAAAATAAAGGCCTCTGGTATTTAAAATTCTTTCTCCTTTTTCCCCCTCTCTTCCTTTTGCACTCCATCTTTCTAATGTTTGAAAATTTGATAACAGTTTAAAACATTTTAAGCAAACTAAGATTAAATTTGTCATGTGAAGACCCTGGATCTATTTTCTGAGCAAAATACAGGTGGTTTGGTGCATGCATTTGGTGACTTATTTCTATTGTGTTATCCTTTGGCAAAACAAGATTTAGGAACAGATGAGATCTTACTGTAGTATGCCTAATAAATTTTTATTGATATAAAACCTCATTATAATAAAAAAACTGTTCACCCATATATTAAATTGAGACAATCTGAGGATTTTATTAGAATATTTGATTTTTTTCATACAATTAATTTTGTACTTAAAAAGATGATAAATCAGAAGGATTTGTCCTCCAAAGTCATGGACCTAACTCACCTATTTTCATTTTGCACATTTTCTGTCCCTGTTTGATTATATATTTTTAGTGCTTGTAAATACTGTGTTTATGGAGTTTTGTTTTGACTCACACTTCGGTTGCCATAAGGCACACCTCGATTGTGCCATAATAATCGATACAGGGAAAGGTGAGTGATTGTCTTTTTGACCCCTGCATAACTTACTTTTTACTCTACTTACGGACGAGTAATACGCAATTCAGACAGTGTTTCGGCTGACAAAACACTTCATTTAGTCCTCACAATCCTGTGAGATAGGCCTATTCAAGAAGGTAGAGTGAAGTGGTCAAGTTACTTGGCAGGTAATGCGGAAGGCGTAGGACTTTGGAGACGCTTCGATTATACTAGAGCTTTCATTAAACCCCGTCCCTCACTTGCACTTTACCTTCAGAAACTCAAATTCTGCCGTTTCCATATCGGGAAGGCGGGCTGGGGAAACCTGTAGCTCACACTCAAGGCGACCCTGTAGGTCCTCAAAGTCCCAGCGCCAGGCACTGAGCACCGTCCAACCCCTCCCGCGAGCCGCGTACCGGCGCCGAACTAACCTGACCAGGTCGGTCATGCAGGAGCCCACCACAACCACCGCCGCCACCTCCTTCTGCCACTGCCTCTGGGGCTCCCCGGACGCCGCCATGGCTAAGAGGTGGTGCCGTCCAACCTGGACGCTGACCTTTGCCCTTCGCCCGACCCCGTTACCGGAGACGCCGCTCCTACCCTCCTAACGACGCGGGCCTTTCACACGCCTACGCGGGTCGCCCACCCGAATGCCCGAACAACCCCGCCCGACAACGGTCCCCTGTTCTTCCAGGACTTGTTTCCCCCACCGCCTCATGTTACAGAACCCTCCCGATACTACGAGTGCCGGCACTCCTCGCCAAGCGCGAGGCGGGCGCTCAACCGGAGCTTTCAGGCATCGCGGGGACGCCTTTCCGAGCGCCAGGCGGGGAGCGGCACGGGAACGCGCACGCCGCCAGGCTCCCGGAGGGGCGGGGCGGGACGTCCGGGCGCGCGCACGCACCGGCCCGCAGTGCGCGCGCAGGTCGGTGCGTCGGTCGGGGGCGCGCTCGGGTAACCTGTACCCCACGTAGTCGCCGGTTACCCGTCGGACTAAGTTCCAGGTACCAGGACTGGGGCTGGTGCGGGGAGGTTGGATCCCGAGTCGCACAGGTGGCGCAGAGAACCATGGTTTAAATATGGCCAGAGGGCTCGCCTTCTCTTCCTATAGAGAAGGCCCCCCCACCCCCGTTCCAAAGATGCCCTGCTCACCCCCATCACGCTGGTCCACTCAAGAACGAGTCCCGCAAACCTCAGACTTCTCTCTCCCTTTCTGGCCCACCCTTTGGCCCCTGATTAAGCCCGTAGGGTAATCCCTCTTTCTGCTTGATGAGGAAATCATACAATTTGGGAGAAGGGAGAATGTGCCCTTTTAGATGTTCTCTGGAGTTGGGTGCTCATTCTTTGAGTTTGAAGCGATTTGTTTTTCCTGATGTTGCCCCTTGGAGAAATTGCTTCCCCGGTGTGACTTCCCTCGTGCGCTGTATGACGTCGACGTGACGCAGCAGGGGGCCACCCCTTTCCGTTCCATGACGTCAACTGGGCACGTGTTTCCGTGTTTGTCATCCTATCCTAATTGCAAGAGCCTGGACAGTGCTTTAGACAGACGTCTTTGTATTCCCCAGGCAGCCTACCAGAATACCTGATGTGACCTTATTTGGGGGCAGCAGATCTTTGTAAAAATGTATTTTTGCATTTCCCTTATGCAATACGTCAAAATCAGGAAATACAATTGCAGAACTAGCATTCAAAAGAGGCTGGCTACCCCAAATTTCTGCCTATCTGGGATCTGTTACAGTATTGCCATTGTCTCAAAGTCTTATATGGGGGGCGGGGTGGCCCCAACCCACGTCCCTGCTTACAGCACCAAAGGACCCCTATCTTTGGCTATTACTCAGTGACCCGAATACTGAGACCAGTATTTTTTCCCTCCTAGATAAATCACACCTCTTCACGATTGAAACAAATGTTAATCCTGCGTGGAATCTTGCACAATCAAAAAATAGTATTATTACTGTTCTAGAAATAAAGACAAATTCATCCTTCAAGTGTCATTCTAAAGTCATGACACTTGCTGAATTGGAATGTGTCGGTTAGTATTGCTTGATTTCTGGAGCAGGTTTAGCATTTAACTAGTGAATCATTTAGGCCAGCTTCAGCAGTAGGTCCATAGCAGTCTAGTTTGTCTCTGGTTTTAAAGCATTCATTCATTTAAATTTTCACCTAGTCTTGATGTCAAGATGTTTGTGAAAAAAATCACCTTGATGCTTTTTAATTTCTGTTGTTTGATAGGAAGACAGGAATAATGGACTTTGAAAATTCTCAAAATTTGAATGTGAATTTTTTTCTGTTTGCCATGTTTGTGACTTTGAATAAGTATTTTGTCTTGTGGAGCCTCAGTTTTCATGTCAGTTAAATGGGGACAGTATTAACCACGGAACAGAGTTGTAGGGGGAAGTGAATGACATTACAGAGGGAGGTGAGTAATTTAGTCTGATAGTGAGTAGACATTGAAAATTTCTTGATTCCATTTCCCGTTTTTGTAGAAATGAGAGGTAAAATTATAATAGGTACTGTGGGAAAAAACATGGAAGAATAATGTCTGTGAGATCCTCATGCTTTTTTTCTGAGATGAGTATTTGTATGTTTTGCTTATGATCTAGATAAGCATCCCTTCAGGAACGGTGACATCAGTGGGTAGAAATAAAGGTAGAAATGTTGCAGAATAGGAAATAAAGTCTTCAAAGTGATTATATGGATGAATATACCATTCACCCCCCTCCCCACAGTTATCCATGTCATCTGCAAAATGGGAATTAAAATACCTGCCGTACAACCCAGGTTGTGAAGAGCAACTGCAATAATGTATGTGAAAACTCTTTGTAAGAGATAAAATGTTATAAAGGTGATTTATATGATTGATAGTATAGTGCATAAATTGTTTTTCCTTGTCATGACAGTGGTGGGGGAGGTCATCTGCTAAAGGATTAGAAGAGGAGCTTTTTTTTTATGTTTGCAGAAAAGATCATTTGGGAATTAAACACAAAGTATAAAGCTTTTGCCACTTCAGAGGTTCTGGGTTTCATCACTAGAGTGTCACAATGTTCTTATTTTTTGAAAGATCACTGCCATCCTTCCCTTTATTACTGTCTGAAATGAAAAATTCAAACCAATACTAAAAACTGAAAATAGTATTATTGGTTTTAATTTTTTCAGTATTTGTATGTTCTCATGTGGTGTAATGTATGAAAACTAGAATGATAACGCCAGTTACTTGTAATTGTAACTGGATGGAAACTTATTTGTTTTTGATGTGGGATTATTCTTTCATGTCGAGGAAGAAAATGATCATTTGAATTGACTTATTCACCTCTGAAAGTTCATTTAGAATTCTATGAAGAGGAATTTATGTACTCCCTCGTTAGCCCCATGAGTTTCCAAGTAATTTAGATATGATTTATGGGTTTTGCTTCATATTTTCAAGTACAAGGACTCCGTAGTGCCTTAAAGTCAAAGACTGAAAGTTTTTTTATTAGTCTGAGTTGCTTAGTATTTGCAGAGGTGGATGTTTTCATGATTTAATTGTTATGTAGATTTTTGGTTTCTCTGTTCCTTCCTTTTACTACATTTATTCTGCCAAAATTTTTATGGGCATTTTATATTCTTCCCATCCCTAAATATTTCTCCAGCATTTGTCCTCTTACTCATTTGTAAAATGTTACTGAATGCTTAGCGTTTGCCACTTTTGTTAAAACACTAGAGATTCAAGTCCCAGCAGGGGCAAGAACACAGAAACGAGTTAGAATACGAAGGTAAATGATTCCCAGTAAGTAACAATTGCAAGCTGGTTGTGCTTGTTTTAGAGTTTAAAATATTATTATCATTCAAGTTTTTACTCCTTGTGGGGACACCAAAGGAGGGCTTCCTAACCGAGTGGGCTATTTTTTGTATGTTGAGACAGAATTGTTAGTGAATGGTTTCAACTGAATTGGGAGAGGCAGTAAAAAGATAGAAGGAGGCAGCTTATTGTTGTTTTGAGATAAGATCTCTTTTTTTTTGGAACTGGAGATTGAACTCAGGGGCACTCGACCACTGAGCCACATCCGCAGCCTTATTTTGTGTTTTATGTAGAGACAGGGTCTCACTGAGTTGCTTAGCGCCTCGCCATTGCTGAGGCTGGCTTTGAACTTATGATTCTCCTGTCTCAGCCTCCTAAGTGCTGGGATTACAGGCTTGCGCCACCGCGTCTGGCTGAGATAAGATCTCTTGGTGTTGCTCAGGGTGGCCTCAAACTCGTGACCCTCCTGCCTCAGCCTCCTCAGTAGCTGCCTCAGGTACACACCACTGTGCCTGGCTAGAGCAGAACAACTTTAAACAGAATAGAGCAGGAGTCATCTTTAGAAAGGAGGAGAGAACTGTACTTCATGGGTTCTGTCTCTAACAAGCAGTGGTGCAGTCTATGTCCTGAGTGGCTGAGCAGCAGGGAAATGATTTCTTTCAGAGGGTCATTGCAAGAGCTGCTTAGAGAAGGAAAGGAAATATTTATTCATGCAAGGAAAACTTCTGAGGGCTGTGCCAGCTTTTAGGAAGCTTTGTTGTATCTAATTTTTTTTGTTGTTGTTGACTCTGATCATCATTCTTTCTTTTTGCTTTCAGTGGTAACTTACAAGTCAAATTAAAATGTCCCCAGAAGTGGCCTTGAACCGAATTTCTCCCTTGCTCTCCCCATTCATATCTAGTGTGGTCCGGAATGGAAAAGTGGGACTGGATGCTACAAATTGTTTGAGGATAACAGACTTGAAATCTGGGTATGTACCAGAACCAATTCAACCTTTACCTAATAATAAACATTTCTTACCAGAGTCATAAAAATTGAATACCACAGGAATTCCTCAAGTCATGAGCTCATCATGTGCTGATTCAATTTTTTAAAAAATATTTATTTTCATTTTATTTTGTGGTACTGGGGATTGAACCCAGGACTTCCTGCATGCTAGATCAGCACTGTGCCACTAAGCCACATCCCCAGTCTGATTAATTGGTTTTGTTTAGTTCTTGACTTTGTATGTTTCATGTCATTTTATTTGTGTTGTGGGCCAGTGTATGACCAGAATGTTCGAGTCTTTTTTCTGGCTTATCTCTTTGTGAACAGTGTGCCGTGTGGGTTTTAGCAAGTGTGTTTTTCATTCATTGGCTTGCTTCCTTGTTTACTGCCATCCAGCATACAGATAAGAATTGGATTTTGAGATTTGGCATCTGACATAATTTTATAACCTCTCAATACAAAAATTATAATAGCAAGCCGAAATGAGTCGTTCCTCACAATGGGGTTTAAATAGCAAGATCTTGTACCTAGAAATGTTGTATTAAAAAGGAAACATGTTTTATTTTGTAATAAAATTAGATTTACAGAAAATTTAGAAGAATACTATAGGAAATTGGCATTGTTTCAATATTATTAATTATTTTACAGCTCTTATTTGAGTTTTGCTCATTATCCCTTTTATGTCCTTTTTTGGTTGAAGGATCCAATTCAGAATACAAATTGCATGTGGTTGTTAAGTGCCTTTAGTTTCTCTGACCTGTTAAATTCCTTTACTCCTTCTTTGTTTTTAATGACATTGATACTTTCAAAGAGCACTGGTTATGTATTTTGTAAAATGTCCCTCCATGTGGCTTGCTTAATGTTTAATATTTTCTTTTCATTAGAACAAGGAATACATTTTTTTCTCGTAGAAGGATATAGACATATTAGACTATCTTAAGCATCAGAGCGGGGAATACATGTTGTTCATGTCTTTTTACTGGTGGGTTAACTTTGATCACTTGATTAAGATTGTGTCAATGATTTTTTTCTACAGTGAAGTTATCAGATTTTCCCTTTGTAGTTGTAAGTACTTGGTGGAGCAATGCCTTGAGACTCTGCAGGTAGCTTGTTTCTCATCATACTTTTGTCCATTAATTTCAGCATCCAGTGATGGTTCGTGCCTGCAGCCATTATTTTGGTGCTTATATAAGAATAATTTTCTAGTTCCCTCATTCTCTCCATATTTATTTGTTTGCATTCTACTATAAGGAACCATCCACAGTCCCTTCTCTCTCAAGTGTTTGTTTATTCAGTTTTTAAAAACTATTATTTAGTTGTAGATGGACACAATACTTTTATTTATTTATTTTTATGTGGTACTGAGGATCGAACCCAGTGCCTCACATGTGCCAGGCAAGCGCTCCACCACTGAGCCACACCCCAGCCCTCTTTATTCAATTTTTAAATTATGTCAGTATGAATTTTTAAATATTTCATTGGATGGGTTATAATTCAGGTATAGACAGTCCCTGCCTTATGATCATTTAATTTACGGTATTTTTACTTTTTGATGCTACGAAAGCCATATACATTTAGTAGAAACTATACTATGAATTTTGAACTTGGATTTTTTCTTGAGCTAGCAGTAGGTGGCCCAAGCCTCAGCTGCACTGGCCATGCAATTGAGAGGGGAAACCACTGGCATGCTGCAGTGTGCTGTGTTGCTAAGCCGTGGTGTTCCTTAGGCTTGGTGTATCCGGTGCATCTTCAGCTTATGGGTTGATGGCGATGCAACCCTATTGTGAGTCAAGGAGCAGCTGTATTCTCCTAAGTATTTTGTTGCTCAGTTGTTCTAGCTTCTGTATTGGAGTGCTGTCAAGTGGCTTTTCTGATCTTTGGACATATCCTCATTTTTTTTTAAGCATATATTTTTATTTATTTATTTATTTATTTTTTAGTTGTAGGTGGACAGAATATCTTTATTTTATTTTTATGTGGTGCTGAGGATCGAACCCAGTGCCTCATGCGTGCTAGGCGAGCACGCTACCACTGCGCCATAATCCCAGCCCTTCATTTTTTTTTTCTTACTAGAAATGTTGTATTCTTGATTGTCTTTTAGTTTTCCATGTTAGACTTTTTGCCTTTTACCTTCTACAAATCTTACTGTATCTTGACCAAACTGAATACTTGGATATAAAAATATAGACTTATGTTCTTTAGTGGTAAGGTAAAGAAGATTGAATTTAGATACTTGGAATAGTAGGAAGCTTTTTTAAAGACTTGGCATTGTCTTCAGTTTCATGAATTAAATACTTATTGAACATTTACTATTTGTTAGTCTATTTGCTAGTGTTAGCCATATATTACTCCTTTCTTTTTTTTTAATATTTATTTTTTAGTTGTAGGCGGACAGAATATCTTTATTTTATTTTTATGTGGTGCTGAGAATCGAACCCAGTGTCTCATGCATGCTAGGCAAGCACTCTACCACTGCGCCACAACCCCAGCCCACTCCTTTCTTTGTTGAGGAAAAAGAATGTGGTAGAAAGAACTCTGGAGGAGTTGATAGGAAGAAGGTTTTAATTTTTTTTTTCTACTTCAAATCTAAACGTTATCTATAAACATTAGAGTATTTAAAGCTATCATCCTTAGAATGGTCAATGATTGGAAATTGACTTTCTAATTTCTTTTACTTGCTTAGAATTTTGTGCCATTTAGTCAAGCAAGAGGCCAGGCACACAGGCTTCAGCTTCTAAGTGGTAAGGATGTGGGGATTGTAAATGGGAGGTTAGGTGTAGGATTATGTCTGGATTTCCCAAATGATTATAGACAAGCTAGATACAGATTGAGTCTCCTAGATTACCAAGTACTTCCTTTAGGTGGACTTTATCTCTGAAGTCATTGGGATCAGTTCTCAGGAGGGTATTTTCCAGTAGTCCATACAGTAATTTTTGGTCTAAATAAAGTAGAGTGGTATACTTCCTTTGCTGTGTGTTCATATCTTATCATTTATGTTGCTTTGGCTTTGATTTCATTTTTCTGGCATCTTTAAATCAGTTATTGTTACTTCTAGGTCTGAGAATAAAGATTTTCAGATGAACTATGGAGCATTTCAGAGTAACTCTTCAAGTTTTGCCCTACTTTGAAGTTTCTTTTTCTGATTTTCCTTTAAAAATTTGTGTTTCTGCTTTGTGTTCATTTCTGTTTTTCTGTGTGTTTTTGGAGGTTTGGTCTTAAGTTTCTTTGGCTCAATGAGATGATAAACAATTCTCTTTATTTTCTCTTCCTTTCCACCCGTCTCTTCTGAAGCCAGCCTATGTTGCATTTGATTGCTCAGATTACACACATGAAGGATTTTCTTCTTTTCTAGGAAGGGGGTAAGGCTGGAGAATCAAAGGCCTTTCAGGGGTGGATTGAGAGCTTAAATATGTGTAGCCAGAGGGGGCTCCCATTTTCTGACTGGATCTCAATTTCTTTATTCATAAAATCAGCAATCAGATTAGATGACTAAGGTTTTTATCGGCCAAAAATTCCCATGAAACAGACTAAATATCCATCAACTAGTGAATAAATGGATAAACAAATGTGAAAGAAGCTTGTCATAAAATGTCATATATTATATGATTGCATTTACATGGAATGTCTAGGATGGGCCAGTTCATCAAGACACAAAGTAAATTAGTGGTTGCCAGGGGCTGGGAGAAAGAGAAGTACCTGATAATGGGTATGGAGTTTCTTTTTGGGGTGACAAAAATGTTCTAAAATCAGATAGTTGGTGCTGGTTTCACAGTTCTGTAAATATACTAAAAATTGAATTGTGTACATTAGGGTGAATGAAGGTTATCACATGTGAATTGTATTTCAGTGAAGCTATGGTGTTAAAAAAAGCAACCTGTGAACCAAGAATGTTTACTGGCTGTTTACAGATAGGATAAAGAAGTAAGTTATTCTTCTTTAGTTTGTCACAACATTCTCTTCAGAGGTGTTGAAGACCTGGCAGGGAACTGATGTCCTGTGGGCTGATGACTGCTTTGTGTCAGGTGATATAAACCTGAACTTCTTACTTTTTATGTCTGTCCTGAGAGACCAGTTTGTTTTATCAACATGAAGTCATGTTGCTTCTTTCCTGCAGATTCCCTTTTGGGCGCTCCCAAATTCCTGAATGTTTAGTTGAGTGTTTAAGTGCAAATGGTGGATCTGATGAAAAGTCTGAAATGAATCCGCTAGTCCTGGCCCTGTCTGGACTAACTCTCCCTGAAAAATATTTGAAATGGCCCTTAATGATATTTATTATTGTGTTAACTTTCTGTCACAATTAACTGAAATAATTGACTTAAGAAGAGAGAAGGCTTATTTGGGCTTGCAGTTTTAGAGGTTCCAGTCTATGACCAGGTGGACCCGTTGCTTTTGGGTCTGTGGTGGGAGTGCTGGATGGCAGTTGTGGGGAAGCAGGTGGTGGAGCAAACTGCTTACCTCATGGCCCAGAAGCAAAAGAAGAAAGAGGTTGGAGTGGGGTCCCCTAATCTTCTTTGAGGACATGCCCTCAGTGACCTAAGGACCCAGTGGAACTTTCACAAGGCCCCTCCTCCTAAACAAAGCACCTTCCAGTAATGCTACCGTAGTGTTTATGGAATTTGCTTTCTTTAGTTTTAAAAAAGAAATAAAAATATTTCAACGTATTTTAGCAAAGTTGCTCTGCAGAAAATGATGTGAAAAGCCTTGTTAACCCAGAGCATTGTTGATGTCTTTTTAAAATGTCTATTTTTTAAATGGGTGCATTATAATTATACATAATAGTGGGAATCTTTATGCTATACTTGTACATACACATAACATAATTTGGTCAGTCTTATTCTCTAGTACCTTCTTTTTTCCTTCCCTTCTCCTCCCTCCTCCTGATCTGTTTGCTTTGCTCTACTGATCTCCCTTCCATTATTATTATTATTATCATTATCATTATTATTATTATTATTATTAAAATTTGTGCATTATTTCACACATACATAGAAAGAGTCATTGTGGTATATTTGTAGATTTAGGAAGATTATCTTCCCACAAAGATATAGCATAATTTTGTAGGTTTCATTCCCTATTACTTCCCATGACCTCACTCCCTACCTATCAAACCCCTCCCTCTACTCTGTTGGTCTCCCTTCTCTTTTAATGGGATCCCTTTTTCATTCCTTTTTTCCCTCTCTCTAGCTTCCACACAGAAAATATTTGACCCTTGACTTTCTGAGTCTGGCTTATTTCACTTAGCATGATGTCCTCCAGTTCTATCCACATATCAGCAAATCTCATAATTTCATTCTTCTTTATGGTTGAGTAAAGCTCCATAGTGTTCCTACCCCATTTTCTTCATCCATTTGTCTGTTGAAAGGTCCCTGGGCTGGTTCCACAACTTGGCTATTGTGAATTACAGAAATATGTATTGTTTATTAACATATTAATTGTGCAGATTAATGAGGTTCACTGTGATATTTCCATACATGCATTCAGCGTACATCGATCATATCTATATCCATCTTCTACTCCTGCACCCTCCCATGCTTCCCAGTCCCTGGTGATCATTATTTTACTTTCAGGTTGACCTTTGTTTTTTTTTTTTTTTTTTTCTTCCAGTTTTCACATATGAGAGAGAACTTGTCTTTCTGTGTCTGGTGTGGCGCACGCCTGTAATCCCAGCACTTAGGGAGGCTGAGACAGGAGAATCGTGAATGCAAAGCCAGCCTCAGCAATGGCGAGGCGCTAAGCAACTCAGTGAGACCCTGTCTCTACATAAAACACAAAATAGGGCTGGGGATGTGGTCAAGTGCCCCTGAGTTCAATCTCTAGTACCAAAGAAAAACACCCAACTGTGTCTGGTTTGTGTGCTTAGCATGATGTTTTCCGGTTCCATTCATTTTGCTGCAAACAAAAGGATTTTATTATTCTTTATGGCCAGATAATACTTCATTGTGTGTATATATCATATTTTCTTTATCCATTCATCTTTTTTTTTTTCTGTTTTCAAATTTAATTATACAGATGACATTCTCTAACCAAATTAGAATTTAGGAAGATTATCTTCCCACAAAGATATAGCAGAAAACTTCAAAATTATTTTTCAGAGAAATTCATGGAGAAGAAAAAACCAGAAAATTGAAAATACCATGAATTGGATGATTGTGAAAACTTAGTGGAAGAAATTTATAACCTTAAGTGTTTATTTGAGAAAACAAATACTGAGAGTTATCATCTGATAAAAATGAGAATTTACAAAAGTAGTATTTCTCCACCCAAAATTAGAAGGGAGGAAATTATCTACATAACACAAGTAATGAAACAAAACATGCAATATTGGATCACAAAAACCAGTCTTTCAATATATTAAAATGAACAAGCATCTGAAAAATGACCAAGGATAAAGTGTCAGGTAACACACAAAAGGGTATCAGGAATGTAACATTAGGCCATTCTGAAAGGTTAGATGAGCTCATCATTATAGCTTCTCTATTTCACATCATAGTTCCTTAGCATAAAGCAGGGACTCAACAAACATTTAGATTAATGAAAAACAGTATCTTCCCACATCTTACCACCTGTATAAATAGTGTCCCCCTTGAATTAATCTCAGCATATTTGCTTCATGTGGATTTGGGCAAGCAATCCAAGGCCCCGGCCGTCTACACCATCTCTGTTCACTCCTGTCCTAGCATCTGTCAGTATCAGCCTTTGAAAATCTGTAGTTCTTTCTACCAGCTCATGAAGATGAACAAACAGGTAACTGAGATAGCCAGGGCTTTTAAATGACAGACTTCAGAGATTGATCCACCTAGGTCATGGTCAGAAATCAGGCTGTACTAAAGCATTCATAGTCCAATCCTTAAGGAGAAACAGGTGGAGGGGCAGCTCCTATAGTAGCTCTGCCTCAGCCTCTGCTGCAGGGACCAGAAGCTTACCCTTAAGGGTATACAGAAGCTGAAGGAAGGTCTGGTGCCTCTGCAGTTTTTCCTGTTCCTATTCTGCCTGTTTTTTCAAGGTTCCAAGTTCTTGATATAGTTGCTCAAGCTTCTGCTGAGTTCTCGTCTGATGTTCCTTCAGCCCTTTAGATCTTTTGCTGGACTCTGCAGATGTTTCTCCTGTTGCAGCTTCCGCTGCTTCTGGGCTGCTTTGAATTTCTCCAGGACTGCTTGCATCTTGGCTTGGAGCTGCTCAAAGGCCTCTTGGAGCTGAAGGAGCTGCTTTGGGCCTCCTCTATCTAGGGCAGGGCCTGCATCAGAGTGCTTTTTATGGCCTCCATATGCTATTGGTAGGTAGCCTTCAGCTCTTTCCATTGTTCTTGGGCTTCCTTTGCCTTGTGTCAGCTCAAGTCTTCAGAAGCCTAGGGGCCCAGGCCTTGGGCAATGTCCTCCTGAGCCTGGAAATTCTGTAGGAAGTCTACTACCTGAAGCTGCAGAGCAGCTTGCCTTTCTTCTGGGAATTACAAACTCAGCTAGTATCCGGGCTAGCAGTTCTGCTTCTTCCTGCAAGCCTACACGTTCCACAATGTATGCCACTTCAGCCAGGACCTCTACAACTGCAGCCTCGGCCTGCGTCCCTACCTCCTCCATAACCTTGCCGCGCCCAGTGACTTTGTTTGGATTCACCACGGTATCCATTCATCTTTTGATGGGCACCTAGATTGAATTCATATTTTAGCTATTGTGAATTGTGATAGTGGCACAATAAACATGGGTAGGCAGGTATCATGCTCTCTTTTTCACTATCTCTCTCTTTTTATGGTACTGGAAATCGAACCTAGTGGTGTTCTACCACGGTGCTAAATCCCCAGTCCTTTTTATTTATTTAATTTATTTTGTGACAAGATCTTGTTAAGTGCCCAGGCTGGACTTGAATTTGTAATCCTCCTGCCTCAGCCTCCCAAATAGTGGGATTATAGGCCTATGCCACTGCTCCTGGCTTAGGTATCTTTTTGTATGCTGATTTCATTTCCTTTGGGTATACAGTCAGGAGTATTTCCTGTAGATAGCTAGATCATATGGTATTCTATTTTTAGCTTTTGAGGAATCTCCATACTGTTTTTCATAATGGTTATGCTAATTTACATCCCTACCAACAATGTATGAGTTCCTTTTTCCTTACATCCTTGCGGACATTTGAAATTTTTTATTTTTTCACAATTGCCATTCTAACTGGGTGAGATGGTATCTCATACTTTTGATTTGCAGTTCCTGATGGCCAATGATATTGAGCATTTTTTCATATATTTATTGGCTGTATGTACTTTCAATAAGTGTCTATTCAAATCGTTGTCCATTTTTAAATTGGATTACTTGGGCTTTAGTTAATTTTTGGAGTTCCTTACAAAAATATTTTGGATATAACCATCTCTTAGATGAATAGGTGGCAAATATTTTCTCACATTATATAGGTTTGTTTCTTCACTTCATTGATTGCTTCCTTTGCTGTGCAAAAGCTTTTTAGTTTAACATAATCTCATTTGTCGATTTTTGCTTTTGTATCCTGTGCTTTTGGAGTCTCATCCAGAAAATCAGTGCCCGAACCCATATGTTGAAGTGTTTCCTCTAGTAGTTTCAGAGTTACAGGTCTTACCTTAAGATTCTTGATCCATTTTGAGTTGATTTTTGTTCAGGCTGAGAGATAAGAATCAAGTTTCAATCTTCTGCTTGTGGATATCCAGCTTCTCCAGAACCATTTGTTGAAGAGGCAGTCCTTTCTTCAACGTATGTTTTGGCACATTTGTTGGGAATCAGTTGGGAATCAGTTGGCTGTAGATGCGTGGGCTGTTGATGGCTTTTATATAGTACTTGTCTGAAAGATTCACAAAAGTTCTTTAGAAGCTTATTAACAATTTTTTCTTCAGTCCTTCTGTCACAAGTGAATTCTTTCAGTTTCCATAACAAAACAGTAGCAGAGTTGGGAAAAGAATAGCTTCTTCTTCTTCTTCTTTTTTTTAATATTTTTTTTAGTTGTCAATGGACTTTATTTTATTTATTTTTATGCGGTGCTGAATTGAACCCAGTGTCTGACACATGTAGGCAAGCACTCTGCCACTGAGCCACAACTGCAGCCCCAAGAATAGCATCTTTTTGGGGCTGGGGCTGTAGCTCAGTGGTACAGTGCTCCCCTCACATGTGTGAGGCACTGAGTTTGATCCTTGGCACCACATAAAAATAAATAAATAAATAAAGATGTGTGTTCATCTACAACTAAAAAAATATTAAAAAAAAGAGTATTCCTTTCAGCATTTCCCTTTCTTGTTGTTTTGTTGTTGCAGTTCTGGGAGTTGAACCCAGGGTATCAGGCATGCTAGGCGGGTGCTCTGCTACTGGGCACAATCCCCAGCCCTCCCTTTCTTTTTGATCTGTAATGCTCAGGGTTATAAGAGTTGGAGACTGTTTTTTGTTTTTGTTTTTTTGGTACCAGGGATTAACCCAGGGACACTCGACCACTGAGCCACGTTCCCGGCCCCTTTTGTATTTTATTTAGAGACAGGGTCTCACTGAGTTGCTTAGGGCCTTGCTAAGTTGCTGAGGCTGGCTTTGAACTTGAGATCCTCAGTCTTGTTACTATATGTAGCTGCTTACCTTTGAAGAGATGAGGTCTGAAAATGGGTATAGTATATTTATAAGGGGAATAACAATCAAAGCAACAATTTTTAAAAATAGTAATTTATTTGTACTATAATGGCATTTAAATCTTTCTACCTTATTTAAGTCTATGTATCTTTCTAAACTCTGTTGCTAGGGTATCAGTATTTTAAGGACAGAATTCTTGTTTATTTGCATGCCTTAAGGTCTGCCATGGTACCTTGCACATGTAGTCTGTAGGTAAGAGGAGGTTGAATGAGGGAATGGATGGTTTAGGGTTTTCCTAGAGAGGTTGTGTGGTTTATTCTTATGTCTTGGAAGGTTGTTTATTGGCTTGGTAATATGTCATTTACATTGTTAGACATAATTATTTTATTTTATTTTTTTTAAATATTTATTTTTTAGTTGTTTTAATATCTTTATTTTTACATGGTGCTGAGGATCGAACCCAGTTGCCTCACACATGCTAGGCGAGCATGCTACCACTGCGCCACAATCCCAGCCCCTAGACATAATTATTAAAAATGGTATTCCCTGACAAATGAGTTGGTGTTTTTGAAATTAAAGTGTGTTTCAGAATTGGGTTTACTGTTTTAGGTAAAATATATACTGAGATCTGAAAGGTCCAGATTTTTATTTTTAGGGAATTATTCCATGAGTTTACTGAGTGTTTATTAATTTTCTGTTCTGTGTTAAATTGATCACAAGCATGTGCTATTTGTAGGATGCCATATTTTGTCATTTTCAGTGATTTTTGTAATCTTGAAGATGTCTAAGTGTCTGTTTAGCATTCTGGAATGATGCCTGGCAACTCTAGCAGGGAAGAAAGCAGAGAGGGCTCCGTGCAACCTGTGGCAGCTGAGCCTTCATCTTTTTTCAGCATATTGCAGTGACTCAACCTTACTGGCACATGGCTGTGTTTGGGGCATCTGCTGTGACATCTCATCCGCCCACAACTACCTGTTGCATTTTTTTTGTCCATGTTCTGAATTTCATTACTTAGTTAAAAATAGATGCTCAGCGTAAGTACTTGATTACTAAATAGAACAATTTAAAAAAATGAGTGCTGAAAGCTTTGAAGAAGGATCTCTGTCTGGCCACATTAGTCTCTGTAGCTGGTGGGTTGAACCTTTCTATATTATCTTGTGTCTGGAAGAAAGCTGCTGTCCTGGGTGGCAATAGTCTGATTCTGAGGATGGGCTGTTTTTAATACTTTATTATATACCTGCTCACTGGGCTTTTCCACATCACTTTCTTTTCTTTACTCTTCTTTCATCTCATTTCCCTTTCTTCCTGTGCATGTCTTCATACTTTATGTATTCATTAAAATAAATGCATCTTTAAGCAATATATAATATTATTTTATATGTTTGGAAAGTTGTACAGATGATATCATAAAATATATTCATAAAACATATTCACCTGCAACATGCTTGTTTTGCTTTCTCTTAAGTTTGAGACTTATCTGTGTTAATACTTACAGTTTTAGTTCTTTCATTTGTACTATTATGTCATATTTCATTATATGAATATTTCACCTATTTTTAATTCATTGTTTTAATTTTTTTAACAGAGTGCCAGAATGAAAATTCTCTCACGTAAGCATAAGAGAATATATGAGAGAATATTTTCTGGGGCAAAGTTTCTAGAATTGGGTATGTTTACCCATTAGTGATTGTAAAATCAATTGAGTGAGTCACCCTCACATTTAAGAAATGAGTAAGAACAGAATGGAAACTCTCAGAAAGTGTCACACATAGTAAGAATAAGCACAGTTTTGTGACTTTCATTTTAGTTAAATAAGTGTGTGTATACTGGGTGACAATGACAAATATGTGTGTGATCAAAAAAGTTTGAAAGCTACCCTTCAAGGGTATATTCCTAGGAGTAGAATTACTGGCTTATGGTTGAATGTATCTTTTTGAAAAAAAGACATGGCCAGATTGTGTCAACTTCCTTCTACCAGAAATGAATGAGAGTTCCCATTCTTTTGTAGTCTCTCTCTTTTTTTTTTTTTTGGTACTGGGGATTGAACTCAGGGGTACTTGACCACTGAGCCACATCCCCAGCCCTATTTTTTTTTTTTTTTTTAGGGACAGGGTCTCACTGAGTTGCTTAGCATCTTGCTGTTGCTGAGCCTGGCTTTGGACTCCAGACGATTCTCCAGTCTCAGCCTTCCAAAGTGCTGGGATTACAAGTGTGTGCCACTGTGCCAGCTCTTTTGTAGTCTCACCAATACTTGGTACTGTCAGACTTAAGATTTTGCTAAGCTGATGAATGTGAAATGGTATCTCTCTATGGTTTTTAATTTTTAAAATTTTTTTTAGTGCATTATAGTTATGTATAATAGTGGGGTTCATTTTGACATATTCATAAAGTCATATAACATAGTTTTTCCTACATTTCGATTCCCAAAACTATATCCTTCCCTGTCTTCCCTCCCCCAGTCCTCTTCCTCTGTGCTCTATTGATCTTCCTTCTATTTATTTATTTTTTAGTTGATGCACTATATATACAATTGGAATGCATTGTGGCATATTCATACATACACCTAGTATAATTTGATCAGCTTCAGTGGTTTTAATTCATATTTTTCTGGTTGCTAAGGTGATACTCTCTTCATATGCTTATGCAATTTAGAACTCCCTTTTGTTAAACTATACTAATTAATTTATTTTACAGTAGAATGCATTTTGACACATAGTACACAAATGGAGCACAACTTCTCATTCCTCTGGCTGTACATGGTTTAGAGTCACTCCACTAGTGTAATCATACATGTATATAGGTTAATAATGTCTGTCTCCTTCTATTGTCCTTCCCATCCCCACAACCCCACCACTCCCTTCACTTGCCTCTACACAAACCAAAGTTCTTAATTCTTCCCTTTTCCCCTACCCCACTATGGATCAGCATCCGCTTATCAGAGAAGACATTTGGCATTTGGTTTTTGGGGATTGGTTTATTTTACTTAGCATGATATTCTCTAGTTCCATCCATTTACCTGCAAATGCTATAATTTCATTCTTCTTTAGGCTGAGTAATATTCCATAGTATATATGTACCACAGTTTCTTTATCCATTCATCTATTGAAGGGCATCTAGGTTGGTTCCATAGTTTAGCTATTGCGAATTGAGCTGTTATAAACTTTGAAGTGGTTGTATCACTGTAGTATGCTAATTTTAAGTCCTTTGGGTATAGACCGAGGAGTGGGATACCCTGGCCAAATGGAGGCTTCATTCCAAGTTTTCTGAGGTGTCTCCATACTGCTTTCCATAGTGGTTGCCCCAGTTTGTAGTCCTACCAACAATATATGAGTGTACCTTTTCCCCCACATCCTTGCCAACAGTTATTATTGCTTGTATTCTTGATAACTGCCATTCTGACTGGCATGAGATGAAATCTTAGAGTAGTTTTGATTTGCATTTCTCTAATTGCTAGAGATGATGAACATGTTTTTATATGTTTGTTGATTGATTGTATTTCTTCTTCTGTAAAGTGTCTGTTCAGTTCCTTAGCCCATTTATTGATTGGGTTATTTGTTTTTTTGATGTTAAGTGTTTTTAGTTCTTTATATATCCTGGAGATTAGTGCTCTGTCTGAGGTGTGTGTAGTAAAGATTTTTTCCCATTCTGTAGACTCTCTCATCACATTATTGATTGTTTCCTTTGCTGAGAAGAAGCTTTTTAGTTTGAATCCATCCCATTTATTTATTCTTTATTTTACTTCTTGCACTTTAGGAGTCTTATTAAGGAAGTTGGGGCCTAATTTGACATGATGAAGATTTGGGCCTACTTTTTCTTCTATTAGGCATAGGCTCTCTCATCTAATCCTAGGTCCTTGATCAACTTCAAGCTGAGTTTTGTGCATGGTGAGAGAGAGTGGTTTCATTTCATTTTGTGGAAATAAATTTCCAGTTTCCCCAGCACTATTTGTTGAATAGGCTATTTGATCTCCAATGTATGTTTTTGGCACCTTTGTCTAGTATGAGATAGCCATATTTATGTGGGTTTGTTTCTGTGTCTTCTATTTTGTATCATTGGTCTACATGTCTATTTTGGTACCAATACCATAACATTTTTGTTACTATTGCTCTATAATATAGTTTAAGGTCTGGTATTGTGATGCCTTCTGCTTCAGTCTTATTGTTAAGGACCACCTTGGCTGTTCTGGGTCTCTTATTTTTCCAAATGAATTTCATGATTGCTTTTTCTAGTTCTATGAAGAATGTCATGGGATTTTTATAGGAATTGCATTAAATCTGTTTAACAGTTTTGGTAGTATAGCCATTTTGACTATATTAATTCTGCCTATCTAAGAATTTGGGAGACATTTCCATCTTCTGATGTCTTCTTCAATTTCTTTCTTTAGTGTTCTGTAGTTTTCATTGTAGAGGTCTTTCACCTCTTTTGTTGGATTGATTCCCAAATATTTTATTTTATTTTTTGAGGCTATTATGAATGGGGTGGTGTTTCTAATTTCTCTTGCAGTGGATTCATCACTTATATATAGAAAAGCATATGATTTATGGGTATTGATTTTATATCCTGCTACTTTGCTGAATTTGTTTATGAGTTCTAGAAGTTTCTGGTGGAATTTTTTGGATCTTCTAAATATAGAATCATGTCATCAGCAAATAGTGATAATTTGAGTTCTTATTTTCCTATGTTGATTTCTTTAATTTCTTTCGTCTGCCTGATTGCTCTGGCTAGAGTTAAAGGACTATGTTGAATAGAATTGGTGAAAGAGGACGTCCATGTCTTGTTCCCATTTTTAGGGGGAATGCTTCCAATTTTTCCCCATTGAGGATGATGTTGGCTTTCTGTTTTGCATAGATAGCTTTTACAGTGTTGAGTTATGTTTCTACTATCCCTAGTTTTTCTAGTGTTTTTAACATGAAGAAGTGCTGTATTTTGTCAAATACTTCCTCAGCATCTATAGAGATAATCATATGATTCTTGTCTTTAAGTCTATTGATATGATGGATTACATTTATTGATTTTTGTATGTTGTACCAACCTTGCATACCTGGGATGAACCCTATTTGATCATGGTGCACTATCTTTTTAATATGTTTTTGTATGTGATTTGTCAGAATTTTATTGAGAAATTTTGCATCAATGTTCATCAGGGATATTGGTCTAAAGTTTACTTTCTTTGATGTGTCTTTATCTGGTTTTGGAATCAAGGTGATACTAGCCTCATAGAATGAATTTGGTAGGGTTCCCTCCTTTTCTGTTTCATGGAATAATTTGAGAAGTTTGTATTAATTCTTCAGCTGAGAATCTGTCTGGTTCCAGGCTTTTCTTGGTTGGTAAGCTTTTGATGGTGTCTTCTATTTCCTTGCTTGAAATTGATCTGTTTAAGTTGTGTATGTCCTTTTGATCAGTTTGGGCGGATCATATGCCTCTAGAAATTTGTTAGTGTCTTTGGGATTTTCTATTTTACTGGAGTATAAATTTTCAAAATAGTTTCTAACTATCTTCTGTATTTCAGTAGTGTCTGTTGTGATATTTCATTTTTCATCATGTTAGTAATTTGAGTTTTCTCTCTCCTCCTTTTCATTAAGGTGGGTAATGGTTTATCAATTTTATTTATTTTTTCAAAGAACAAGATTTTTGTTTTGTCAATTTTTTGAATTGTTTCTTTTGTTTCAATTTCATTGATTTCAGCTCTGATTTTAATTATTTTCTGTCTTCTACTTCTTTTGGTGTTGATTTGTTCTTCTTTTTCTAGAGCTTTTGAGATGTAATGTCGTTTATTTTTTGACTTTTTCTTCTTTTAGTGAATGAGATCAATGCAGTGAACTTTGCTCTTAACACAGCCTTCATAGTGTCCCAGAGATTTTGATATGTTGTATCAGAGTTCTCATTTACATCTAAAGAATTTTTTATTTCCTCCCTGATGTCTTCTGTTATCATGTGTCATTCAATAGCATATTCTTTAGTCTCCAGGTGTTGGAGTAGCTTCTACTTTTTTATTTTTATCATTGATTTCTAATTTCATTCCATTATGGTCTCATAGAATGCAGCAATAGTATTGCTATTTTTTTTGTATTTGCTAAGACTTGCTTTGTGGTATAACATATAGTCTGTTTTAGAGATGGATCCATGTCTTGCTGAGAAAGAAGTGTGTTCACTTATTGATGGATGAAATATTCTGTATATGTCTGTTAATTCTAAAGTATTGACTGTATTATTGAGTTCTGTGTTTTCTTTGTTTAGTCTTTGTTTGGAAGATCTGTCCAGTGGTGAGAGAGGTGTGCTAAAGTCACCCAGTATTATTGTGTTGTGATTTATTTGATTCTTCAAATTGCAAAGGGTTTATTTGATATATGTGTATGCTCCAATGTTTGTGGCATAGATATTTATGATTGTTATGTCTTGTTGATATATGATTCCCTTAAGCAGTATAAAGTGACCTTCTTTATCCCTTTTGACTATCTTTGGTTTGAAGTCCACTTTATCTTATATAAGGATAGAAACCCTTGCTTGTTTATATGGTCCATGTGAGTGGTATGTTTTTTCCCATCCTTTCATCTTCAGTCTGTGGATGTCTTTTTCTATGAGATGAGTCTCTTGAAGGCAGCATATTGGTGGGTCTTTTTTTTTTAAATTCCAATCTGCCATTCTATGTCTTTTAATTGATGAGTTTAGGCCATTAATGTTCAGGGTTATTATTGAAATTTGACTTGTTTATTTTGGTTTATTTTGGTTTATTCTTGACTTGTCATTTTGGTTTATTCTTGGTTTATAACTTGACTTGGTTTCTCTTTTGGTTGGCTTTCCCTTTATTGTAGTTCCTCCCTTTGCTAATTTTCATTGTTGTTTTTCATTTCCTCCTCATGGAATATTTTGCCAAGAATGCTCTATAGTGCAGGCTTTCTCATGTAAATTCTTTTAACTTTTGTTTACCATGGAAGGTTTTTATTTTGCCATCAAATCTGAAGCTTAATTTTGTTGGATATAAGATTCTTGGTTGGCATCCATTTTCTTTCAGAGCTTGGTATATGTTGTTCCAGAATCTTCTGGCTTTGAGGGTCTTAGTTGAGAAATCTGCTGAGATCTGAATTGGTGTCCCCCTGTATGTAATCTGAAACTTTTCTCTTGTGGCTTTTAAAATTCTATCCTTCTTGTGTATGTTAGGCATTTTCATTAACATGTGCCTTGGTGTGGATCTGTTGTCATTTTATACATTTGTTGTCCTGTAAGCCTCTTGTTTTTGATTTTCCAATTTTTTCTTTGTGTTTGGGAAATTTTCTGATATTATTTCATTGAAGAGGTTGTGTATTCCTTTGGGTTGTATCTCTGTGCCTTCTTCTATCCTGATGATTCTTATATTTGGTCTCTTCATGTTATTTCATAATTCTTGGATATTCTGTGCGTGGTTTCTTACTATCTTCATTGTGTGGTCAATTTTATTTTCAAGATTATGTATTTTGTCTTTATTGCCTGAGGTTCTGTTTTCCAAGTGATCTAGTCTGTTGCTGATGTTTTCCATTGAATTTTTTATTTAGTTTATTGTTTCCTTCATTCATTTCAATGATTTCCATTTTTTTCAGAGTCTCTATCTCTTTTTTGAAATAATCTTTTGCTCCCTGTATTTGCTCTCTAATCTCTTGTTATAGTGATCAATTGTTGCCTGTAATTGCTCTCTTACATTCTGTGCTTCACAGATCATTTTAATTATGTATGTTCTGAACTCCTTCTCTGACATTTCATCTACTGTGCTGTCAGTGGGTTCTATTATTGTAGCATCTTGGTTTGTTTGGGGCATTTTCTTCCCTTTTTTATTCATGCTGTTTATGTATCTTTAGCAGTGCAGATCTGAGGTATTACGGTTTCTATGTTATAATCTTGTAGTGTCCCTGCAGGTTACCAATACCTCACCTCTGTTGTAACTAGGCCTTTAGGGACTGTGGTAATGGTCTTCCTGGTCCTGGCTGTTGTCTTTAGAGGGAAGCAGGCCAGGGCAGCCATGCATTGGTAGATGGGGCGGGCGGGGGTGGGGCCGAAGCCTGGTCTGTCTCCTCCTCCGTGCCTGTGGTCAGGGTTGGTCTGCTCCTCCTCCTTCATATGTTGGGCTGCATTTGGTCTCTAGAATTCTTGTTTTGGGTATATCCTTTGTTCATCTTTTAAGTGGATTGTTTATATATTTGTGTAGATTTTATTGTGCTCTATAAATTTTTGCAGTTACATGTATTACAAATATCTTCATGTAGTTTATAACTTTGGTGTTATTCATATCCAGGAATTTTAATTTTAATAAAGTCAAATTCATCATTATTTTCCTTTTTAGGTTTGTACATGTTGGGGAGAGGAGATAAGAGAGATGAGGGGAGTGAGTTTTAAGACATCCTGACTTATCTAAGTCTTGCATTTTCCTCTAAGAATTTTAGTTTTCATTTTAAATAGAAATTTGTTTATTCTATAAAATAAGGGGTAAGATAAGGATGTAGGATATTTTTCTATATGGATAATTGGTTTATCTCGTGGCATTTATTAGAAGACCATTCTTTGTCCATGAATCTGCAATACTACTCTGTCATGTCGAGTATATATCATACGTGGACCTGTTCGTAGACTTTCTCTGCTGGTCTGTTAGCTTCAGAGTCCTTGTGTCATTTCCATGGTGTCTTTTTTTTGGTACCAGAGATTGAACTTGGGGCACTCAACCACTGAGCCACATCTCAGTCCTATTTTGTTTTTTATGTAGAGTCTGGGTCTCACTGAGTTGCTTAGTGCCTCGCTGTTGCTGAGGCTGCCTTTGAACTTGCGATCTTCCTGTCTCAGCCTCCCACAATGCTGGGATTACAGGTGTGCGCCACTGCTCCTGGCTCCATAGTGACTTTTTTTTGTGGGGGTGGTGGGTACTGGGGATTGAATCCAGGGGTGTTTAACCACTTAGCTATATCCCCACCCTTTTTTAAAAATTTATTTAGAGACAGGGTTTTCTAAGTTTCTGAAGCTGGATTTGAATTTGTGATCCTCTTCCTCAGCCTCCTGAGCTGCTGGGATTACAGGTGTGGGCTGCCATGCTCAGCTCCATAGTGTCTTAACTATTATAGCCTAATACAATGTCATGATAGCTAGTAGGACAAATTCTCTTCATCCATGTTGTTCGAGTTTTTAATAGTTATCTTGCTTAAACATTTATTCTAAATGCTTAACTGTGTATTCTAAATGCTTTTTCAATGACCTCATTTAAATAGAGGTATTCTTTTCCACCAGGAAACCTATCCTAACTCAGTTAACAAAAACTATACTTTCTAATTCAGTGCCTTCATAGTTTCATGGATACAGGATCTTCTCTTATTTTTGTAAGGACATTAATTATAGTTAAAAATTCTGTAGGAATTAGACCAGAGACCTGCACCTAATTGAGAAAAAAGTAGACCCAAATATTTATCACGTTGGATTAGGCCCTGACTTCCTTAACAAAACTCTTAAAAAGCACGAAATAAAATCAAGAATCAATAAATGGGATGGATTCAAACTAAGAGGCTTCTTCTCAGCAAAAGAGACAATCAGTGAGGTGAAGAGAGAGCCTACATTTTGGGAGCAAATTTTTGCTACATGCATATCAGATAGAACACTAATCTCCAGGATACATAAGAACTCAAAAAACCTAACACCAGAAAACCAAACAATCCGTCAATAAATGGGCTAAGGAGTTGAACAGACACTTCTCTCAGCAGAACATATACAATCGATCAACAAATATATGAAAAATGTTCAATATCTCTAGCAATTAGAGAAATGCAAATCAAAACTACTCTAAGATTTCATCTCATGCCAAAATGTCAGTTATTAAGAATCCAAACAATAACAAGTGTTGGCGAGGATGTGGAGGAAAAGGCACACTCATGCATTGCTGGTGGGACTGCAGACTGGTGCACCCAATCTGGAAAGCAGTATGGAGATTCCTTAGAAAACTTGGAATGGAACTACCATTTGACTTAGCCATCTCACTCCTCGGTCAATAGCCAAAAGACTTAAAAACAGCATACTACAGTGACACAGCCACTTCAATGTTTATGGCAGCTTAATCCACAATAACTAAACTGTGGAACCAACCTAGATGCCCTTCAATAGATGATTGGGTAAAGAAACTGATATATAAACACAACGGAGTAATACTCAGCAATAAAAGAGAATGAAATTATGGCATTTGGCAGGTAAATAGATGGAGTTGGAGAACATCATTCTAAGTGAAGTAAGCCAGTCCCAAAAAAACAAAGGCTGAGTGTTCTCTCTGATAAGTGGATGCTGGTCTGTAATGGGGGCGGTGGCATGGGAAGAATGGAGGAACTTTGGTCAAAGGAAAGGGAGGGAGGGGAATGGGACATGGGGCCAGGAAAGACGGTGGAATGAGATGGACAACAATGCCCTAACTACATGTTTCACTGCACATATGGTATAACTATATTGTGTACAACCAGAGAAATGAAAAGTTGTGCTCCATTTGTGAACAATGAATCAAAATGCATTCTGCTCTCATGTATACCTAATTAAAATAAATAAATTAAATAAATTCTTCTAAACCTTGTATTGTCTCTATTGTACTCTGTCCTGTTAATGGTTTTTCTCAGACTGATGATTCTTACTTGTATGTGTTTATTAAAGAATGAGGCTCCAAAATGGGAATTGGAAGCCCTTTGGGCATGGGTTGGGATGTTAACTACTGATCTTTTCTGTAGTATGATCAGACAGCACCCAGGGCTTTTTATTGCCAGATTTATGATCTGGAAGAGTTTCTCTGGGCTATCAAATAAAAGCTATATAGGTGCATATATTCTTATGCATTAGCAAAATTCTAATTACTGGGCCTAAAAGTATGCAGATTTTAATATGACATAGTTAAAATATTAGTACATTATATATACTTACAAATAAGAATATATAAATACACATATAATTACATTTCTTTCCAGATGTACATTATTAGTTTGCACTCTTAATTTTCGAGAGTCCCAGTTCATCTACATTCTTAATAATATTAGTATTATACATTGCTCATGAGATTGCAAATTGGTGCACCCAATCTGGAAAGCAGTATGGAAATTCCTTAGAAAACTTGGAATGGAACCACCATTTGACCCAGCTATTCCATTCCTTGGTCTATACCCCCTTAAAAATAGCATATTACCATGATGCAGCCACATCAATGTTTATTGCAGCACAATTCACAATAGCCAAACTGTGGAACCAACCCAGATGCCCTTCAATAGATGAATGGATAAAGAAACTGTGGTATATATACACAATGGAATATTACTCAGCAATAAAAGGGAATAAAATTAATGGCATTTTCAGGTAAATGGATAGAGTTAGAGAATATCATGCTAAGCGAAGTAAGCCAATCCCCCAAAACCAAAGGCTGACTGTTTTCTCTGATAAGTGGATGCTAATCCATAAAGGGTTGGGGGCATTTAATGAGTAGAGGAGCTTTGCATTAGCCAAAGGGGAGGGAGGGGAAGAGAGAAGGGGAATGGGACAGGAAGGATGATGGAATGCGATGGGCATCATTACCCTAGGTACATGTATGATTGCCTGAATGGTGTGACCCTACTTTGTGTACAACGAGAAATGTGAAAAATTGTGCTCCATTTGTGTACAATGAATCAAAGAGCACTCTGTTGTCATGTATAACTGATTAGAACAAATAAAAAATAAAATAAAATTGAATTTCTTTAAAAAAATTAGTATTATAGATTCTGTAAGATTACTTTCTAATTCAATAGATGTAAATGGTATCTAATTGCTCTTTTATTTCATCTTATTGGTGTGTGTGTGTGTGTGTGTGTATACCAAAATTTTCTTGTAGGGTCCTTGTCTTTTTCTTATTCATTTGTAAGTCTATATATGTGTTATGAAATTTAACCTTTTCACCATATATTGCAGATGTTTCTCCCCTGCTCTTAAATATCTCTCAATTAGTTTATTTAAAATGCAGTAGCTCTTAAATATTTTTTATTTTGAAGCAGTAATAAATGTATTCCATGTAAAAAGAAAGATATAAAAGGGTGATAAGTGGACAAAGACTCCCATTTACTCCTTTTCTCTAATTTTCCTAACTGGAGAGCATTACTTTTCTTCTAAAGGTATTCTTTGTATATATAGGTCCTCTCTCTCTTTTTTTTTAAATCCCCCTTTCTTTCTATATAAGCAGTAGCCATGCTGGATTGTTATAAGAATGGTCCCTGGTAAATCCTGCCTTTGAATATAAGTTTGCCATTCCTTTCACCAAGATGTAGTTCCTTACCTCACAAGGCTTGAGTCTGGACTGGCTTCGTGACTAGATTTTACTAATGTAGGGCGTGGTGTGATGTGTGACTTCTGAGTCTAGACCTTAAGAGACCTTGCAGTTCCATTTCCACCAACTTGGAATAGCATTATTGCCATGTTTCAGGGATTTCATAGTCTAGTCTGTGTGAGAGAGAGTGGCCATGCCTCCCAGTTTGCTAGGTCCCACAGCCATCCTGTGAATCAAGGCCTCTATGAGACAGTGTGCAGACTGGCGTTGGGAGTTCATTCTAAGATGAGGGCCTCTGCTGGTGGAGGCAGTGGAAGAGTCAGATGTTACAGGCAGAATTTTGGCTAGAGCTCAGGGGGGTTATCTAGGTACCATAAACATCTGAAATTCAATGAACAGTGAATGGTGTTTGTATTTTGAGTGATCTTACTGAGTGCAGTTTGTCCTTCAGAAACTGTTCCTTGGATGTTTTCAACCAGAAGAAACAGGCTCCATTTACTCCTCATGTCCCAGCCCATATTCTTCTTCCCTTAGATCTTTATCTGGGTAGCTGCCTGTCTAGCCTTCTTCTTCTGATTATAATAGTATAAAATACTTATAATTAAGCTAATTATGGAGACATTAACATTTCAAGGTGCTGTTAAATACAGTCTTCTCAGGTTTTAAATTTTACATTCTGTACTTAGGATTTTAAATAGTGGTATTGGCTTTGACCCAGTGAACCCTGGAACTTTTGCTAGGATTCCTGAATTTAGGGTAGTAAGTACTAGGATAAATCTGGGTCTGAGATTTTAGGTGATTGTGAATCTTGGTTTTCATGGCATGTAATGACTTCATTTCAGGGCCACTTTATTTGGTGTGGAGCCTGAGGTTGGGAAAGAAGTGAAGGGAAGTAGCCAGTCTAATGTATGAAGAAAGGGGCGGAGGGGCGGGCAGAAAATTCATAAAGTCAAGGTCTAACTCTACTTTATTATTATTTTTTAAAATTTATTTATTTTTTAGTTGTAGGTGAACAGAATATCTTTATTTGTTTTTTTATTTTTATGTGGTGCTGAGGATCGAACCCAGTGCCTCATGCATGCTAGGCAAGCACGCTGCCACTGAGCCACAATCCCAGCTCCCTAACTCTACTTTATATTGTTCAAGGCAACAAAACAAAAATCACTCTCATTGTTATTTTTTGTTTCTTCCATATAGGTTTTTTTTTTTGTTTTTTTTTTGGTACTGGGGATTGAACTCAGGGGCACTGGACCACTGAGCCACATCCCCAGCCCTATTTTGTGTTTTATGTAGAGACAGGGTCTCACTGAGTTGCTTAGCGCCTCGCCATTGCTAAGGCTGGCTTTGAACTCGCGATTCTCCTGTCTCAGCCTCCCTAAGTGCTGGGATTACAGGCTTGAGCCACCGCGCCCGGCTCTCTTCCATATAGTTTTAAGGTTGTATTTTGCAACTAGTTCTTGTTTCATTAAGATGAAAAGTTTGCAAATTTCCTTGAGTTTAGAAAAATAGGTGAGGATCTTTCCTTTAAAAAAATTTTTTTTTGTAGTTGTAATTGACAGAATGCCTTTCTTTTTTATGTGTGTTAAGGACTGAACCCAATGCCTCACACATTAGGCAAGCACTCTGCCACTGAGCTACAGCCCCAGTCCATAGGTGAGGATCTTTTAGTATATGTTCATATGCATATAAATTTGTTGTAGTGCTCCAAATTGATGTTAAAAGGAGCCTTATATTCATGTAGAGAGATGGAATAGGTCACTTTTTACCTTCCATGTTGCTAGAGTAATACTACTTTTTGGTGCCATGGTGCTTGGGAAATAATTTTATAACCTTCCTTCTCAGGGCCGCATTTCCTGAGTAATTTGGTTATCTTTGTCATGGCATGTTATGAAAGTTTTTATCCTACTGACCTTGCTGCTCTTGACTTTTTGAAAAACATATCCTTTTTGTTTTCTGAAAAGGTTTTTATCTTAACCTTTGCTCTTGCCAGTTTATGGATAACAAATCTTGAATCGAGTGGAAATTTTGGAGGACATTTTGAGGTTTTATTTTTAAGTAGGTATAATGCCCTCAGAATAATTTTTTTCCATCTATGGAGTTCTAAGACTTTTTTATTCATTTAAAAAGCATTACATAAAATTTTAAGTAAATTATTAACATACTGGTTCAATTTTGAACTTAGCACATACTTTTTAAAAAGGTGGTTAAATATATATAACACCAAGTTTACCATTTTAGGCATTTTTAAATGTACGATTCTGTGGCATTAAATACACTTACAAATGTATCAGGTGGAGATGTACACGTCTGCGACTTTGGGGACTTACATGTAAGTGGAGTCATGTAGTGTCTTGTTCTGTGAGTAATTTCACTTAGCATAATATCTTTAGGGTTCACCCATGTTATATCCGGTGTCAGAATTTTCTTTCTTTTTTTAAATTTTTGTTTTAGTTGTTGATAGATCTTCATTTTATTCATTTATTATTTATATGTAGTGCTGAGGATTGAACCCAGTGCCTCATGCATGCTAGGCAAGCGCTCTACCACTGAGCTACAGCCTCAGTCCCAAATTTTCTTCCTTTTTAAAGTAGAGTAATATTCACATGTGTATGTATATATGTATGTGTATAAATAGTACATTTTGCTTATCAGTTCATCTTATGATAGACATCTGTTGCATCTACCTTTTTATTTTTTATTCTTTATTTTGTTTTTAGTACTAGAGATTGAACTCAGGGGCACTTGACCACTGAGCCACATCCCCAGCCCTATTTTGTGTTTTATGTAGAGACAGGGTCTCACTGAGTTGCTTGCTTAGCGCCTCGCCATTGCTGAGGCTGGCTTTGAACTCGTGATTCTCCTGTCTCAGCCTCCCTAAATGCTGGGATTACAGGCTTGCGCCACCGCACCTGGCTTACCTTTTTATTTTTTTGTATTTTACTTAGAGACAGAGTCTTACTGAGTTGCTTAGGGCCTCAGTAAGTTGCTGAGGCTAGCTTTGAACTCACAATCCTCCTGCTTCACCCTTCCAAGCCTCTGGGATTACAGCGTACCACTGTGCCTGGCTGCATCTACCTTTTGACTGTTGTAAATAATGCAGCTGTTAATAAGGGTGTACAAACGTCTGTCAAAGCCTCTTTTTAGTTCTTTCAGGTGTATACTCAGAAGTGGAATTGCTGGATCATGTTTTGTGTTTGGAGGAATTGCTATACTGTTTTCTACAACTACTACACCATTTTATATTCGTAACAGTACAACACAAGGGCTCCAATTTCTTCATATCCTCACCAACACACTTATTACTTTCTGTTTTTGTTTGTTTACACACACGCGCGCACACACACATAGACACACACACACACACCTATCGAATCCAGGGACGCTTAACCACTGAGCCACATCCCCAACCCTTTTTGTTATTTTGAGACAGGGTCTTGCTAAGTTGCTTAGTGCCTCGCTAAGTTGTTGAGACTGTTGGATTTGTGATCCTCCTGCCTCAGCCTCCTGAACTGCTGGGATTATAGGCATGTGCCACTGAGTCCAGCTATTTTTTTTTTTTTTTGGTACTGGAGACTGAAGTCAGGGGCACTCGACCACTGAGCCACATCCTCAGCCCTATTTTGTGTTTTATGTAGAGACAGGGTCTCACTGAGTTGCTTGCTTAGTGCCTCGCCGTTGCTGAGGCTGGCTTTGAACTTGTGATTCTCCTGTTTCAGCCTCCCTAAGTCCTGGGATTACAGGCTTGAGGCACTGCGCCCAGCTTATTTTTGTTTTTGATAATAGCCATCCTAATGTGTGTGAAGTGATATCTCACAGGGTTTTGGTTTGCATTTCTCTAATGGCTAATGATGTGGAGTATCTTATCTTGTGCTTATTGACTATTTGTATATCTTTGGAGAAATGTTTATTTAGACCCTTTGGCCACTTAAAATTTTTTTTGTTACCAAGTTATTGGATTTTTAAAAATAGATTTTATATATCAATTCCTTGTCACATAGGCGCATGATTTGCAAGTATCTCTCCCATTCCACGAGTAACCCTTTTACTCTGTTGATAGTGTCCTTTAGGGCATGAAATTTTCACTTTGACAAAGTCCAAGGTACTTAATATATATTCTTCACTTGGTGAATTGAGCCTGTTAGATCAACTTCTCAGGCCTGCCCCTCTCCTAGCACTTTCTATATTTTCTTCTCTTTGAAGGTTAGACAAAGCTGTGCTAAACGGGAGAGGAAAGCAATTTATTGCTTCCCCACAAGACAATAGTGGATCATAAAATATTATATTGTTAGGATTATGATAGTAGTTCATAGAATATGCTAAGACATTGGCTAACTCAAGCAACTCTATATTCCTCAGTAAGGACAATAATGTACTAGCTGTTACAAGGAATAACGTTATCATTGTAATATAAGTGATCTGAAAGATGTTCTTGGATGTAATCCTTACACAGCAGTAGTCTTTCACTTATCTGCAGTCTTGCTTTCTGTGGTTTTAGTTATCTGCAGTTAATCATAGTCCCAAAATGTTAGTATTTGTCTTGACTCTTGAGAGTGACCACAATCACGTAACATTTCTTGCAGTCTATTGTTATAGTTCTATTTTATTATGAGTTATTGATGTTAATCTCTCACTGTGCCTAATTTATAAATTAAACTTCATCATAGGTATGAATATGTAGGAGGAAGCATAGTATATGTTGGATTCAGTAATATCTATTGTTCAGGTTAGCCCCCAAGGATAAGCGGGGAAACTATATTTACTGTCTTATAGAAGAGTTTTAGTTCAGTGATTTTATTTGTGTAAATATTCCCCTTTTTTATATGTATATATGTTCATGTATGTATCCTAATGTACAGAGAAAGATTTGGAAAAGTCTTTAGCAAATTAATATAGTGCTTAACTGGGGAGAAGAAAAGAGTGTGAATGTTGAAGGGGTAATTGGTACTTTCATTTCTATATTATTAGGATTTTACACTTTTTTTACAATGAAGAATTTTTATTTTGATTTTTATGGAAAGAGTGAATACAACTTACAACCAGTGTCTGCTGTGGGCCAAGTGAGAATAGAAGTTGAAATTTGTGTTGGTATTTGGAGAAAAAACAGATTTTGGGATAGAAGATAGAAGAAATTGTGTGGAGGAGAAATGAAATTTAAAAGAAAGCATTTTTCCCCTTCTTTGTGCTCTTCCCAGTAGGTTTATCATCAGTGTATGTTTATCTGTATGTGAGTACATAATATATTTTGTAGCAATGATAAAACTTTTGATCACATCCTTGGAAACAATGTAAAATTTATTTCACTGTGAATTGGGTAGTGGATCCTAACGAAGGCCAACAGTGGATTCAGAGCTCTAAATAGACTTAATGTCCATTACTTATTTTTTTTTCAGAAAGAAATGAACAGTAATTGAATTTAGCACTCACAAATAGATGAAAGCACTTTTTCTTATGCTCTCTTTGCTCCCAGTAAATTTGTGGGGAAGTTTAATTTTCCTCCTAAAAGTTTTTTTTTTAAACACATGAGCACCTAAGTATTTGCGAGGTTACTAAACTCTTTCAGGGTTACTTAGCAGATAAGTGGTGGAGGCCTGGACTGGATCCCTGGTCTTCTCTACCAAATGTGATATATATATATATTTTTTTTCAAGAAAATATTGGCCAGGAAAAGATAGAAATCACTTAAGAATTCAGTATACTGTAGAGTGGGTTTCCCTGCCATATCCATTTATGAAATATCTTGCATATGACCACTTAAAGAAAATATAGTTGCTGTTTAGAATTCAGATAGAAATTTGTTAGGAGATGAAGACTAAAAGATCAAAACTAGCTCAGTATTAGAAATGATTTAGAAGAAGGATATGTCTAAAATAGAAGTATTTTCTAGGCAATAATTTACCACACCTGGGCTAGATCTCAGAGCATTAGATAATTTGATAAGAATTTGTTGATGTCTAAAAGTTAAAGAATATGGGGAAGGAGTACAATATAATTATTGAAACTGGGGCATAACTGGAATGTATGTAGTCATGTTAAGTATGTCATTGATTTACTTTTAGAACTAAAGTTTCAGTGTCTTTTATTGTTTTTGTTTGTTTTTTCCTGCCATTGTACAAGTTATTGAAGGGTTAGAAGCTTGGATGATGTTGCAAATCTTAATTAAAAGTATGATACGCTTATTGGCATCAGGGAATAATTTCTTATAACATAGCACTGTGTATTTAATTTTTCCTTAAAACAGTATTCATCATATTTTGTGTAATAAAAATAGTTTTTGGATTTGTCCTTGGCAGGTTTTTATAATTATATTTATTATGTACACATCTTTGTACATATTTATGTAAGAAGTTAAAGGAATTTGTAAGTCAGCAAAGGATTCCAAGAATCAATATATAGTTCAAATAGAAGATTGGCAGTATAGGTAGATTGGCAGAATTAAAGAGGTAACAAGTTTTTGAACCTGAATTCAGGATGTAACAGGCTATGATCACTTCAAATGTGGAGGCCTGGGATTTAAAACTGGGCCATAGCTGGACGTGGTGGCACATAACTGTAGTCCTGACTTGGGAGGCTGAGGCAGGAAGATCACATGTTCAAAGCCAGCCTCAGCAAAAGCAAGGCTAAGCAACGCAGTAAGACCCTGTCTCTAAATAAAATACAAAATAGAGCTGGGGATGTGACTCAGTGGCTGAGTGCCCTCAGTTCAATCCCCAGAACCACTGCTCCCCCCTCAAAAAAAAACATATGAATTATTTTCAAGGATTATGTAAGCATTCATATTGCAAGATTGGGTGACCCCTCTGATCTGGGTCATCAGATTTGTTGATGGATCCACTTGGATTTATTATGAAGAATAAATCCAAGAATATGTTGAACTGTATCTGGATGAAAATGAATCAGCATGATAGGTTCTAAGTCGTCAGATAATCTGATGATAAATTTTAGGCAGTGAACTGAATTGATATTGCTATCAGCTGAGTTGGGATATCAAAAGAACACATGGAAAGAAATAAGTTAATAATGTTTGTTACTGTTGTAGGAAAACTAAGATGCATAGGGAGATTAGGTGACATCAAAGTAAAGCAGTTTATCTTCATATCCAGGGACCTTCAGCATCTAAAGAATGGTTAGTGAAGTGTTTCTCAAATTGTCTTTGATAAAAGACCAGAGTGTTTTTTTTTTTTTTAATAATTTTTTAGCTGTAGATGGACACAATATCTCTATTTTATTTATTT
>PVHX01005993.1:0-105658 GCA_004024805.1 Geosciurus inauris
GATGTTTAATATGAAGAATGTAATCTGCTTATAATTTTGTGCAAAGTTAGAAAAATTATGATTGTAATAATTTTTTTTCTATTTGCCTCAACAAATATTTTCAGTGAATAGTGTGTACAGCTTCTGAAAATTTGTTTTTTTTCTGTTATGTTTGATAACGTGTATTTAAATGCAACTTTTGAGAAAAATAAATAAAAATTAAAATTAAAAAAAAAAAAAGATGAAAAGCAATAAATATCCAACTCAAAAATTTAGAAAAGTAAACAAAAAGTAAAATGAGGAAATTATAAAAACAAAAGCAAAACATATCAAGTTATAACAAAAACATTATAAATCATACATAAAAATTGTTGGGGGAAAAATGAATGGACAAACCACTAGTTAATCTAGAGGGAAAAAAAGGGGAAATGTCACAAAGAAATAAAAAATAACTATTAAACAAGCAACTTTAAAACATTCATAAGAGACTCTTTATATTTGTCTCTTTCCTAATCAATTTTTTAAGTCCAACAAAAGATATAACTTCTTAGGAAATTATAATTTAGCAAAACTGATCCCTTTAAAGGTAAGAAGTTCACTTTTTAATTTTTTTCTAATAGGGATTGAACCCAGGGGTGTTCTACTACTAAGCTATAGCCACAGCCCTTTTTTAAAATTTTGAGACAGGACCTTGCTAAGTTGTCCAGGCTGGAGCTGAACTTGGAATCCTCCTGCCTTGGCCTCCTAAGTAGCTGGGATTACACGTGTGCACCACTAAGCCTGACTAGAAAGTTTAAACAGATTGCCATAAACAAAAACATTTAGTTATCAAAGGTCTCTCCTACTCTTTTTATCCTTCCCCATCATACTGTTATGGGTCTACACAATTTCCCAAGGGAATTCCGACAAGTCAAAGGCCAAAGAGTGAAATCCCACTTGAACTTTTCCAATATATAAATAACTTTTACTTTTTATTAAGCATAAATAAAAGTGATACCTGAATATCTACTGCATACACACAGACACATACACACACCCCAAGAGAAGTCCAAGCACTCTCACGGTAGCACCATTTGCCATGGCAGCACAACTATAAACCAGCCAGCACCTATCAAGATAGTGATATACTTATCAGCAGTGAAAATGAACAAACTAGATTTCCCCATTTTGGGGTAGGTCTCAAAAATGTTGAGAAAAGAGGTACATAGTAGAAGGATCCAAATATGAATTTGTTTACAAAGAGTTTGAAGACTGACAAAGGTAATACATTGTTTAGGAATAGACTAGGAGGAGGCAGCTAAAGCATCTGGTCCTCACACTCCTCTTAGAGGAAAGATGCTTCTGAGGAAAGAGCTGACCAAGTGACAGCAGTCAATCTAATGTAAGCGTGCTAACAACTGGAACACCTAAAAAATAGACTACAGATATTTGCTGTGAGTTCTTATTTCTGGAATGCCCTTAGCAAGATGTCCCTAACTATGGATTAGTTACAGTAAATAAACCCAGAATGTATGGGCTTCTGAGCCACGAATCTCTGAGTAATGAGAGATATATTTCGTAACTGAATGTTCCTCGCTGAGTGAGGTGACCCAGGAACCTCCACTTTAGAGAATTTGTCTGTTGTTATTCGTCAGAAAGGACATGTCTGAAAGATGAGGAAAGGACTTGGGGAATCACAAGGAATGTCTCAGACTGCTCCCAGCTTCACATGACCTCAATAGCCTGCATTCTTAAAATTATTAGTACAATTAGGTAGTGGGCAAGATCTCTGGTCAGTTCTAATATGACAATCTGATCCTTTGTGTTAGCTCACAGATTAAGCTATTTTTAGGTAAAATGATAAAGAAAAGCAAATTAATTTTGAGGTGGGGGTAGTGGATGACATTGAAGGGGCTACTTGGGATTATCCAAGTGGTAATTTTCTAGTTCTTGAAGCTACTGCATAGGTAGCTATTGCATGGTTGTCTTTATTTTAAATGATATATAAATGCTTCATTTGTGAATGATACTTGATGCTCAAATATAAATTTGGCAAAAACACAGCAACTTTTTTTTTTTTTTTTTTGTAGTGCTAGGGATTGAACCCAGGGCCTTGTGCATGCAAGGCAAGCACTCTACCAAGTGAGCTGTATCCCCAGCCCATAAACACAGCAACTTTTAAAAACTATGGCATGGAAGGAAAGAGGGAGATGGGGAGGCAGGCTAACAGGCAGTCAGGAAACAAAATGCACCTGAATAGGAAGAAGTTTCTAGTGCCCTGGGCAAGTATCAAGGCTACTCTAATGCTTTGTCCAGTAGTTTCATTAGTGGGTAATTCACCTGCTTCATGCCATCTTTTAGAGATACAATCACCCTATAGAATCCAAAGCTGTGATCTTCTGGACCCCTGATGGAGCAGAGTTTCAGAGATAGAAGTTCTGACCAGGGTGGAGAAAGGCCAAGGAAAAGGAGATAACCAAAGCCCGTCTTCTGCTTTCATGTAAACCAATTGCCTGTAGCTCTCTTTCCTGTGTTTTCATTCTTACTTTATTCTTCTTTCATCCTGTCTTTTAGGGACCATGAAAACATAGCCCTCCATCACCTGCTGACTTACAGTGCTACAGGTCAGTAATAGTGAAAAACAGAAATCACGGCTCAGCTAAAGATGCTGCTCAAATGATGGGCAGATATGGGGAGCTTTCAGCTCTGCTAGTAAGTATCTGGCATTCAGTTTCTCCCCTCTCAAGATTACATAAATACAATTCTGTTCTTTTCAAGTCATTTATTATGACCGTAACTTATAGAAAATGAGATACACATCAATGTCTCCATTTCTATCTACTAAAGATCACAACAGAACTTCATTAAACTGAGAAATCTCTCCTGTACAACTCTAGTTGTGCATAAAAATTTAAGAATGAAGATCACTGTCTTAACATTTATAATTGAAAAAACTGGAAATAATTGAAATGTAACTAGAGAATTGATTATATGTGTTAAGGTACATGCACACAGGCAGAATCTTAGAATCTTCTTTTTCCCCCCACATCAACAGGCCATGAAGCCAAGATGCATAATCTAAAGCAGAGCTGGGATCAGTTGCACAAGGCCCACACTCACGAGGGACCTATGCTTAATTTAATGAGCTTCTGTTTGTCTTGAAATTCTTATAAATTTTATCTGTAACCCTGGGAGCATACTTGTAGGCAGGGGAGATAGGTACAATATCCACATCTGCCATTCCTGTTGCTCATGAGCCTAGGATCAGGCAGATGCATGATATGTGAGACTAACTGTAAGCAGGGGTGCCAATAGCCCTGGGAGCCTGCTTCCATTTGAACCATATTTGAAGGTGAATGCAAAGAGAACACCCTAAAGAGCCCCATCACATTCTTTGCTATGTCCCCATATTAAGTCAACAGTTTGTTTTGAAATGATGACATAGAAACATGACAAGACAGAGCAACCCAGAGTTCCTTTTTCTTTTAGCCTGGCCTTATCAGTAAGTTGAAGGCAGAGCATTGGTAGAATGCACAGATTGAGAAATGAAATAAAAATAGTTGGGTTGGTTTTGTACAGTGTTTCCGCTGTTGTGGTAAGAATGAAATACATGTACACACAGGTGCTATGAAATATGAACTGGACGATTTTGCTGATTCTGTACACAAGTTAAAAGCTCTTATATTTGCATTTTAAACTGACATTGTACAAAACAAAAATGAGCAATAGAATTCAGTAATAGTTATGGATTTTAATTTTTCCTTATGATGTGATGTAGCAAACAAAAAACATAAGGTGAGTGAGATAATAGAAGAAAGCAAAAAAAAAAAATGAGTATCTTTAAAAGCACTTTTTATCCCTCCCCCAAAAATGGCCCCAAATTTCCAATGGGCCCTACAAATTGTGTAGCTGGATCTCTCTCTGATTGACACATATTCTGCCCACTCCTTACCCCTTGACTAAAGGTGCTGCTGACAGGGTACACATTCTACAAAATAAAATAGCTCCAAGTTTCCCCTACATCAAAGGTCTTAGACAAATATACAGGAGGCCTGTTATAGAACAGATTGCTGGGCCCACCCTCATAATTTAATAGGGCTGCATGGGCCTCAGAACTCACGTTTTTAGCAAATTCCCCATGCGTGACATGGGTGCTCCTACACCACACCCAGAACCCCTGGTCCACAGCACATATGACCTCTGCCCTTGACATTTGCTGAAGCTGAAGATGACTTAAAAATGGCATGTTCTGTTACCTCATAAATGTTAAATTGCTCCACTAAGTCCAGGTCAGTTCCCTTCTTGTTCAAGTGTCTCTGGGACACAGCAGCAATGCCCAGCTCCTCCAGGTAGTCCACCACATCGTAGAAAGAGTCTTGGTCTGGCAATCCTGACAACGTCTGGAGGAAGAGAAGAACCCAATGACTTAGGAGACTGTTACAGGCTCTGAAAGTATTTTTACATGGTAGGCGGTGGCCTTTGGTTATAACTATGAAACAAACAGATGACAAATTCATTTGAGCAAAAAACTTCTTCAATGTGAGGGGCAGGATGAACCCCAAGATTGTTTCCCCTGCCCCACTGTGTATGTGTCATATGGTTCCCTTCCCTTGAGTGTGGGCTCCATACTCCTACTGTAGGATGTCACATCATTGTAAGTTCATGTTATGCAGCAAATCAAAAGGATTTTCCAGATGTCATTAAGGCCTCCAAATCAATTGATTCTGAGTTAATCAAAAGGGAGATTTTTCTGGGTAATAATCCAGTGAGTCCTTCAAAAAGAGGGCTTAGGTATTCACTGAGTCAGAGACCGGAAAGAGATTATCCTCCTGGTCTCGAGGGAGGAGCAAGACCCTGTGGGTAATTCGGCTTCGAGGAAACGAATTCTGCCAACAACCACAGAGCTTGGGAGAGGACCAAGTCTCAGAAGGAACCAGAACCCCAGCTGACACCTACATTGCAGCCCTCTGAGACCTGGCTAGGTTTATGCTGGCCTTCTGCCTCATGGGAACTGTGAGATAATAAAAGTATGCTGCCCTGAGCTACTAAATTTGTGGTTATCTATCACATGGCAATAGAAAACTAATACACTGACCCAGACCCAGGGAAAGGACTACCTCCGGGGATCCCTGCAGGAGACCTAGCCTAAGTGAGGCCCAGGACCACCTTCAGGAACCACCGTGGGAGCCCAGCCAAGGGCAGACCCGAGACTGCTAGCCACCAGTTACAGGGAACCCAAACCCAGGGGAAGGACTGCCTCTGGGGGCTCCTGCGAGAGACCTGGCCTAAGCAAGGCCAGGACCGCCCCTAGTTCTGTGCCAGAGTTCCTGCCAACTGGCGGGAGCACAGGCCAAAGCCCAGGACCACCTTCAGGGACCATGGGAGCCCAGCCAAGGACACTCCCACTGCCATCTTGAGTTACCTCCACCACCATCTTTAGTGGCAGTAGTGTCCATCTAGGGACACCTGTTGGGTACTGGAAATGAACTCCAAGGTGAGATATAGGTAATCTGTAGTGTCACTACAAGATTATAGAATAGAAACCACAATACCTCAAATCAGCATTGCAAGAAAGGAAGATACATAATTGACTTGAAAAAACAAGTGAAGAAAGTGCCCCAACCAAACCAAAATACTACAATAGAATCCATTGACAGCACAGTTGACATGTCAGAGAAAGAATTCAGAATGTACATAATTAAAATGATCTGCAAATTAAAGAATGAGAAAATTCAGGCAAACTTTGATCATTCTACAAAAAAATGAGAGCACAAATAAAGGCAACCAATGATCACTCCAACAAAGATATAAGAGAGCAAATACAGGTAGCAAAAGATTACTTTAAGAAAGAGCTAGAGATTGTGGGGAAAAAAAAGAGCTAGAGATTGTGGGGGGAAAAAAAGAGCTAGAGATTGTGGAAAAAAAAAATGAGCGAGCTAGAGATTGTGAAAAAAAAATCAGAAATTCTGGAAATGAAGGAAACAATAAACCAAATAAAAAATTTGATAGAAAGCATCATTAGCAGACTAGATCACCTGGAATACAGAACCTTGGATAACAAAGATATACAATCTTGAAAATAAAGTTAACCATACAGTGAAGATGGTAAGAAATCATGGACAGAACATACAAGAATTATGGGATAGCATCAAAAGACCAACTCTAAGATTTATCAGGATAGAAGGCACAAAATTTCAAATTCCAAAGGAATGCATGATCTCTTCAATGAAATAATATCAGAAAATTTCCCAACATGAAGAATGAATTGGAAAATCAAATATGAGAGGTTTACAGGACACCAAATGTACAAAATTACAACAGATCTACACCAAGGCACATTATAATGAAAATGCCCAGCATACAGAATAAGGATAGAATTTTAAAGGCCGCAAGAGAGAGAAATCAGATTACATATAGGGGGAGATCAATTCGGATCTCAGATTTTTCAACCCAGACCCTAAAAACCAGGAGATCATGGAACAACATATACCAAGCTCTGAAAGAAAATGGATGCACACCAAGAATCTTATATCCAGCAAAATTGAGCTTCAGATTTGATAATGAAAGAAAAACCTTCCATAATAAACAAAAGTTAAAAAAATTTATAGCAAGAAAGCCTACACTACACAGCATTCTCGGCAAAATAGTCCATGAGGAGGAAATGATAATCAACAATGAAAATATACAAAGAGAGGAACTACACGAAAGGAAAGATCATTCAAAAGAGAAAACAAGTCAAGGTAAAAACCAAAAATAAACTAAAATGACTGGGATTATAAATCATATTTCAATAATAACCCTGAATGTGAATGGGCTAAACTCATCAATTAAAAGACAGACTGACAGACTGGATTTAAAAAAAAAAGATCCAACAATATGCTCCCTTCAAGAGACTCATCTCACAGGAAAAGACATGCACAGACTGAAAGTGAAAGGGTGGGGAAAAACACCACTCACATGGACTGCATAAACAAGCAGGAGTTTCCATCCTCATATCAGACAAAATGGACTTCAAACCAAAGTTAGTGAAAAGGGATAAAGAAGGACATTTCATACTTCTTAAGGGAATCATACATCAACAAGACATAACAATCACAAATATCTATGCCCCAAACAATGGGGCATCTACGTATATAAAACAAATCCTTCTCAACTACAACAATTAAATAGACCACAACACAATAATACTTGGTGACTTTAACACAGCTCTCTCACCACTGGATAGATCTTCCAAACAAAAACTAAACAAAGAAACCATAGAACTCAATAAAACTATCAATAATTTAGACTTAACAGACATATATAGAGTATTCCATCCATTGACAAGTGAATACACTTTCTTCTCAGCAGCACGTGGATCTTTCTCCAAAATAGATCATATGTTATGTCACAAAGCAAGTCTTAGCAAATACAAAAAATAGAGATACTACCCTGCATCCTATCTGACCATAATGGAAAAAATTAGAAATCAATGACAGATTAATAGAAACTACTTCAACACCTGGAAACTAAATAATACACCATTGAATGACACGTGGATAACAGAAGACATCAGGGAAGAGATAAAAATTCTTAGAGGTAAATGAAAACTCCAATACAACATATCAAAATCTCTGGGACACCATGAAGGCAGTTCTAAGAGGAAAGTTCATTGCATTAAGCTCATTCATTAATAGACGAAAAAGTCAACAAATAAATGACTTGACTCTACATCTCAAAGCCCTAGAAAAAGAACAAACCAACACCAAAAGAAGACAGGGAATAATTAAAATTAGGGCTGAAATCAACAAAATTGAAACACAAGAAGTAATTCAAAAAAACTGATAAAATAAAAAGGCAATTCTTTGAAAAAAATAAACAAAATTGACAAACTCTTAGCTACCCAGTTTCTAAACAGGTCCAAATCTTCATCATGTCAGATTAGGAACTTACTTCCTTAACAAGACTCCTATAGCACAAGAAGTGAAATCAAGAATCAATAAATGGGATGGATTAAAACTAAAAACTTCTTCTCAGCAAAAGAAACAATCAATGAAGTGAACAGAGAGCCGACATTCTGGGAACAAATCTTTGCCACACACACATCTGATAGAGCAGCAGGGTAAATAAAGAAATCGAAAAACTTAACACCAAAAAACAAACAACCCAATCAATAAATGGATCAAGGAGCTGAACACAAACTTCTAAGAAGATATACAATTGATCAACAGACATATGAAAAAATGTTCATTTCTCTAGCAATTAGAGAAATGCAAATCAAAACTACTTGCTAAGATTTCATCTCATGCCAGTCAGAATGGCAATTATCAAGAATACAAACAACAATAAGTGTTGGCAAGGTTGTTCAGGAAAAGGCACGCTCACACATTGCTGGTGGGACTGCAAATTGGTACAGTCAATCTGGAAAGCAGTATGGAGATTCCTTAGAAAACTTGGAATGGAACCACCATTTGACCCAGCTATTGCACTCCTCAGTCTATACCCAAAAGACTTAAAAACAGCATACTACAGTGACACAGCCACTTCAATGTTTATAGCAGCTCAATTCACAATAGCTAAACTATGAAAACCACCTAGATGCCCTTGAAAAAATGAATGGATAAAGAAACTGTGGTATATATACAGAATGGAGTATTACTCAGCAATAAAAGAGAATAAAATTATGACATTTGCAGGTAAATGGATGGAGTTGGAGAATATCATGCTAAGTGAAGTAAGCCAATCCCATAAAACCAAATGCCAAATGTACTCATTGATAAGCGGATGCTGATCCATAATGGGGGAGGGGACACAGAAAGATGGAGAAACTTTGGTCAAAGGGGAGGGAGTGGGGAGGGAGCATGAGGGCAGTAAACATGGTGGAATGAGATGGATATCATAGCCTTAGCTTCATGTATGACTGCATATACGATGTGATTCTACATCACATACAACCAGAGAAATGAAAAGTTGTGCTCCATCTGTGTAAAATGAATCAAAATGCATTCTGCTATCATGTATACCTAAGTAGAATAAATTTTAAAAATGTTTAAAAAAAGAAAACTAATATACCTTGTGATTAGAAACTCCTGTTACAATCAATGCACCAACAGCTGGTGTTGAAATAATCTAGTGATTCCCTTTTAATTCAGTAGGGCCTCCTGTCAGCCTATGAAACTCAGGAAAACATGAGAAATTTCAAAGTAGCAACCATGAAACAAAAACAAACTCAGAAAGAAAAAGTCTCATCAGGGATAGAGAGGAAGGTCTGAGGAAGGATGGGATCTGCCTGAGGCAAGAGGAAGTCACTCAGAGCTGCCCTTCCAGTCTCCTCTTCATGCACACTCATACATTCTACAAGTCATTCTGGGCTAAAAGTTCACATACTGGTCTCTATTCCCTACATATTTCACTGCCTTTGCATTTCTGAGAACACTGCATGCTTTCCAAAGTCACTCTGAACAAGGTTTATCCTGCGTCAGAAGACCTAAGACCAACACTTGCAAAAGGAACATTCCCAGCCGTAATTCTCTGACACATCTATTTTGTGGCTGTCAATACTAAAGAAAAGTTTCTACTAATAACCCTCAAAGTGGCTTTTTCCTTTTCATTCTGTGCAGTGGGTAGAACACATTAAGACTGAGATTAGGAACTCATGAAAAATGATTGTGTGATAGTTAATTACTCCAGTAAGGGGTACAGACCCTAACATGTGTGTGGCCAAGTGTAAAAGCAGGTCGAGTGATATAACAGTCAACACTGCATCACCAGCAGCAGGAGTCACCCATGTGCCTGCCTCCAACATGAACCAAGAAATCCCACACTCAAAGAACCCCATCTTCAGCTGGGCATGGTGGCACACTCCTGCAATCCCAGAGACTCAGGAAGATCTAAAGTTCAAGACCAGCCTCAGCCACTCAGCAAGGTCCTAAGCAATTAAAAAGGGTTGCAGATGTAGCTCAGTGGTAAAGTTCAGTTCCCAACACCAAAAACCTTAAAAATGATCCTATCAGAACTATCTTATCCTTTGGTTCCAATGAGAACTCTAGAACTTCTTAAAGAATAAAGAGAAGGAAAGGGTAATACCAGTCCCAGGCATAGGGGACAAATAGAGATGATAGAGATGCACTGTCCATAGACCCTGTAAAATGTAAAACTTGGGGGAGGTGGGTACTTTAACATTTAGAATCAGAATTAAGATTTTCTACACAGCCAGAAGGAAGCAGAGAGGGTCTCTGCCTCTCCACTCCCATTCCTCCTGACCTGAAGTCAGCTGAGGTTCTTTGACTCAGAATTTTCCAGGGAATTAAAATCCTAGACCTAATCTCCATCACCTTTGTGAGTCCAACCATGAAGGGTAGATGGATCACCATTAAATAATTAAACAACTAAATCTATAGACCTAAACAGACACCAGGAGCCTTCACTCAATAATAGGTAAAGAACCAAGGGTATTAAAAGGTCATTTGTCATATCAGCTATGAAAATCTGAGCCAAGCCTGGGGATTCCAGCTGTCATGCAGGGGAGATGCTGGCCTTTCACCACAAATACAGCTCCCTCTTCACCTGTGCAGGAGAGGGGGTGACGCATCCCAGAAACATGTATTCATCCATTTTCAGCCGATTCTCTAACAAGGTCAGCTAATTTCTCAAGCTCCCACATGTCCCTGGGCCTCTCCTTCCAGTTACACCATGTCACCCTCACTGCCAGGCTGCCTCCATTTGGCAAAGGTGGCAATTTTGCCAGGTGACTCTGTGAGGCCAGTGTTTCTTTCCACCCTTTTCCATCAGATGCAGAAGACAGCACAGCCACCTAACACCTGGTGCTCGAGCCTTCCACTTTCTCTCCAATTTTGTCTTGCCAGGGCTTGGGACAAGGAATTCTTTACTGGAATCTCCTGCAGGGAAAACTGTCCTATAGAACATTGATTCCCCCTCCTTGGGTTTTGATGAATTACATCAAATCTTTTTTGTAGAACAAAATCAATTTGGCAAAGTCTATGCCCCCAAATTCCCAGCAGTGTCATGCATGGGAGGGAAGCTTTAAACTCCCCGCCCCTTAAAAAGGATAAGCACACTACAGTGTGTCTCCACAACAGAAGAGCAAGGGCACAGAAGGATCTCAGGCATTATCCTGAGAGAAGCCAGCCTTCAAGGGGTATGAGTCCATCTGACATTATTGGAAAAACAAAACTAGAGTGATGAAAGAATAAACCAGTGGTTGCCAAGGGTTACAGATAAGAGGGTCAGGAAGTCACTATAAAAGGAGATCATGGGAGAAGTTTTGGGGAAGATAAAGTCAGTCTCTTAACTGTGAAGGTGAGACTCATCCATACATTAAAACTCAAAGAGCTGCATACTGAAAGGGAAAGTCCATTTTACTGTGTAGTATTTAAAAAGCAATAAAATTAAATGTAAAAACAGTATGAATGCCATGTGGGTTAATTACCCCATGACCTGGAAGCAGCTCCTCTGCCCTGGGCTCCTGCCTTTGGGGACTGCTCTAGGCCAGTCCCATAGAAACCTCTATTATCCATACCCTGCATCTGCCTCATCCTGTCCTGCACTGATCCATAGCTGAGCCCCCTAGAGTGGGGGATTCTCACCAAGGGGATTTCAGCTGGGTCAAGACAGGGCATCATATCAGGGTGAGAAGGGGTTAATTTCTCATGTTCCCTCTGATCTTCTAAAGCCCTGGTTGCAGACAAGCGCCAGGACTAGGAAGGGGGGCGGGGGATAATGAGTCTGGTTTACATCCCTGGTTAACAAAGAGACCTACTTCAGTTCAGAACGCTGGGCAGGCTAGGATTTAGTGTCCTTGTTTTTGTCATGAAAATGTCAACTTTTTTTAATTCCACGTTATTACACCACCATTTATTTTGCTGAAATCAATACTAGTTAGAAACCACCCAACTTGCAATATAATTTCCCAGATTTCAGCGTCTGCATTTTTTTCCAGACCCACTTTAACATTTCAATTTGTTATTCTGTTTGGTATCTCAGAGCATTTTACTCACTGGGGCAATAAACACGCCTCCAATTCAATAAAACAAAACAAACCCAGTATAAGTAGCAGTGGTCTCTTGACCTTTTTAAGGAAAGGGTTCCATTTGGAGGAACATGCTCCAGGACCTTCCTGGACTTCTGAGCCAGAAAAACAAAGGATGAGGAGAACTGCCAGAAGAGAAGGAGCTAGAGAAGCATTCCTGGATGTTAAATGTCACAACATCCAGCAAAGGTGACATGTACCGTGTCCCATGCACTGTGTCCTTGCCAGCAACTGATAAGAGTGCCCATGCCATCCAGGTGCTGGTGCAATTCTGAATGGCTGGGCATGGCCTCTTCCAATAAAAAGGACAATTTCATTGGTATGGATAGTGATGAATTGCAGGCAAGAGTATATTTTCCATTTTTGCTGAATTCAGTGTTTCAACAAAACAAGGTCAGTGAAAGAAAAGGACAGGAAATAGATGACCTTAATTTTAAAAAACCAACAGAAAATTGCTTCAAATCACATGGTAAAGTTAGCACACAGATTTTAAAATAGCAGAATTAAGGTTTTGCACCAGAAAAGTTGTATCCATTTCCATTTCCCATCAGGGACATAGGAGAGTTTCCTGTGGGCTCATCAACAAATGACATTTCATTAAAAATTAATCATTGTCATGTGACCTCAAAAAAAATGTCTTGTTTCACTGTGTATTTTTCTTCTTATTCTTAGTTGCTTTAATGTTTTTCATTTTTCTACTGGGTTCTAAAATATATTTAGGATCAGTTTTTTTGCCTTGCTTTTGGCCAACAATTTTATAGTTTGTCATTTGCCTTTTAGCTATAATTCTTGATTTCTCATTTCACAAACAAAACCATTAACAATTTTAGGCAGTGACATATTTAAACTCCTTCCTTTTGAATATTTATTGGTTTTATTAATAAAACAATCTTCATGAAAGTTGTATCAAAATTGAATTATGTCAAACCTAAGCAAAATGGAGCTGGAGGTCACTAAACAGGGGCCTTCATGCACGTATGCCTGTTACCAACTATCCAAGGAATTCCTGAAAATTGCAGTACTCCAGATAAACTGCTTGCTTAAGGACACTTGGCTAACAACGCTGTCTCCACCAAGGAGCTCACTCCAACTTCTGGTCTTTGCTTCAGAACAGCCTACATGGAATCTGTGTTCTTCTAAACACTTCCATTTGCCACGACCTTTTTGAATGTGCCTCTGGCCTCCCACAGCATGTGTATCCCAGACTGCAATCCCTTGCTGTTCCCAAATAAACTCCTTGTTCTTGGAAAGTCAGCCTGTCTCTCAATTTAAGTCGGTATCTTTACCGACCAGAGATCAAATGTAACTTTATCCCTTTCCACATTTTTCCCTAAAATGTAATGTGTTACATTGAACTGTTGAATCTATTTGGGACTTACTGTGGTATATGTTTAAAGAACAACTGTGTTTATTTCCATTTAGCAACACCTCCTCAATCATGGAGGATGCCACCCTGTCTCCAACTCTGTGGCAAGTTGTTCTGAACACTGGAACCTGTGTTTCAGGCTCCTCTGTCCAGTCCCCAGACTGCTGAGGAAAGAACAAACTACTCAATCCTTAAAATGAAGAACATTTTACTACTGAGTGGAAGAAGTTGCTCCTCATAATTATACTGTTCTACAAATTTATCTTCAGTTCATCAGGAAAAACATCTTTCCAATTATACGCCAGGGAGGGATTCTGGATCTTTCTGAAGCCCTCGTTACCGCTATAGTTGGGAGGCTCACACCCAACAATCTGTGTATATGAGAAAAGTCTACAATGTGATTGACATGATGTCTGGGGCCCAGGGTGTGACAATTCAATAAAAGAGCTCCAGTTCCAAATCTGGTCATCATGGGACACCCTGCCTCAAAGCAGCATCTCTAGATGAGATCCAAGGACGGCTACTGCCCTTCAAGTACTTAGTGACCAGAGAGAAATGTGAGGGGGGAACAGGAGCACAAGGGTCATTGTCATATAAGGAAAGGATGGGATTGCTGGAGACACCATGGCGCACACCTGTAATCCCAGCAGCTCGGGAGGCTCAGGCAGGAGAATCGCGAGTTTAAAGGCAGCCTTAGCAAAGCCGAGGCACTAAGCAATTCAGTGAGACCCTGTCTCTAAATAAAATACAAAATCAGGCTTAGGGTGTGGCTCAGTGGTCGAGTACCCCTGAGTTCAATTCCTAGTACAAAAAAAAAGGATGGGATCCATCCCCAGGAATCCTCATCTCAGTCCAAGAATCCAAACTTAAAACCCCATGGAACAAGAAGCCTCACTTTTTCCTGTTTTGTGAACTATTTCTTTAGAGTAAAATTGCAGTTATTCTTAGGACATATCTGTATAGGAGAAACGATCACAAAATGCCTACTGCCAACTTTCTGGTTTTACTAGGAAAGACCAAAGCATAAAAGCATACAGACACCCACAGACCCTCATGGGTACATGCATCTGCCCATCTTCACATGCACGCACACACACACACACACACACACAGTGTGAAGGGTTTCCTCCTGTGAAGCAGCACACCGCTGCTGTGGGTCCACAGTTGCCACAATGAGGGTCCACAGGGTGTGGCTCTTAAAGGAAAACTTTCAGGTTTTTACATCATATTAGTATCCCAGGACTACTAAAACAAGGCACCATGACCTAAGTGACTTAAAATAGAAATTTGCAAGTCTGATATTAAGGCATCAGCAGTGCCCTCTGAAGGCTCAATGGGAAGCTCCCTCCTTGCCTCGTCCTGGATGGTTGCTGGCCATCCTCAGCACTCCTGGGCTCATACACAGTGTTCTAATCTCTGCCTCGGTCTTCACTTGACTGCCAGTGCATGCAGTGTTCACATCATCTTCTCTGTGTCTGTCCTCCACCACACCAGATTAGAGTCCACCCCAATGACCCCATCTTCACTGGATTGCATCTGCTAAGGCGCTAATTCCAAATAAAGTCACATTTACTGGTACAGGGGTTAGGACATCAGCTTATCATTTGGGGGTGGGGGGGCGGATAATTCAACCCATAACACACATCAACCAACCTTGTTCACCAGAGTCATTGCATAAACCAGCAGCTCCGTATCAACTCCATCTTTTTCTTCCAGGATTTCCATGATGTTTGACCAGGGCTTAATGCCTATGAGCAAAGCAAAAAAATTATTAGAAACAATAATTTGACAATACTTACGCAGTACTTATCACATCATACTATATCCAAGGACTATTCCCCTAGTCACAGCAGTATCAGCCACCAAATCTGTATGTGTGATAAAATCCTTAGAGTAGACCTGAGCATGCTTAGAATTAAGAATATTTCCTAGCAGGCAACATTGTACCACATCAGCCTCATCCTGTTAATCTAAGTATCAAACACTCTCCAGCATTAGGATGTCTATCTGCTCCCTTGAAAATTTCCCTTTATATCCAATAAGTAGTTTTTAAAACTCCTTTCATGTGCAAACTTTTGAGCCATGCACTTTACTCAGGGTGGGAAAATTCTTGTGTTCTCTGAATGTTCTAGACCTACAGAGGAAGGGATGTGGAAGATCTTTGTACACTGTACACTCTAGCAGTGACTCCAAGCAATTACAGTGACACACCTGTCTAACAAACATCTTAAGAACAGAAGAATGCTGCCTCTAGTCCCCTGGCATCAGCCAAGTACATAGTCTAGTGAGTAGCTGCCCGTGATAGGTTTACTGTCTACTGGAGTTGTTAGGCATAAGAACAAGTATGAGCACAGAACAAGTTAGGCATTTAGCTAATCATGTCACTTAGCAAAGGAGGCATCTTGCAGGGGGAATGGCTGCAGAGGGCTTAGGACAAGAGGTGGCTCCTGAGTGGCCTCTGTAGAGGAAGATTTATGAGTAGCTCTCCTCAGGATCAGAAGCAGGAAAATGCTTCAAATTCAGGACCCACAAGGCAAGGTTGCAAAGGGGGAAACAGTCCCAACATGGCTTCCCATAACCGAGAGCAATGTCTAAAGTAAGCATCCCCTTGCTCTTGGCTTGGTGGTTTGGAAAATGAAGCTCTTTTCTGCCTTCTCTATAAATGCCTCAAAGGGACATTGCTTATTTTTGCATGACAAAAGTAAAACTGGAAATAACCTAAACATAGTAGTTTCCAACTGCTGATCTTTGATGGTTTATGTCAGAGCTGATAATGGCCTTGACATGAAAGTTCTCCAAGGTCAGAGAAATATCTGTCTTGTTCAATCTGTACTCTTAGCACAGTGCGTGGCATATAGTACATGTTCAATAAAATGCTGGATAGTAATAAAAATCTCTGCATAAAGTGAGTAAAGCTAGAGTGATTTTAAAAGAACAAGAAAGCAGATGCACATAGTAAGGAAAGCAGAGGATTAAAGATGTGAGGGAGACAGATCACAGATTCAGTTTTATGTAGAGATCTTCTGGCTTTCCCAATTGATTCACAGAGCCTTATCAGACCAGTCAGTCCTCCACGACCCTTTCTAACTGAGCACAAAGACAGGCTTCATTCCCTTGCTGGTGGACAAATTATTCTGGCTGATATTTATCATCAAATTTCTTTGAAGTCTACACCACAGTGTAATTGTTCTTTAAACCCCAGCAAAGTAACCATTTCAGCCCTCAAGACAATCTACCAACACAGTCAGTAAGCCTGTGGTCTCACCATCTAGGTACAGTTCAAGAGCTCTGGGTGCCTCTGCTTGTGCTTATTCACACACAGCACTGAACCTCAACATAAACATGTACTAGACAGTCACCCACTTGTGGTCAAAAGGAACACAGTGTAAGGGAGAAAACACTGAAGCCAAGAATTTCTAGTAGTACTAGCAAGCCCAGAACCACTTCCTGGTTGCTCACTTTGAAGCTAAAAAGCCAACAGGGCTCAAAGAAAAAACCAGGGAGGAAGTATCCAGACTACAGCGCCCCCTCACACCCAGACACACTCACACATATGCACCATCTAATCCATTATGATTAGAACACTCAAACACTGGCTTGCTCTAATTGAAAAAAAGTTATTCAGGTACGATACCCGATTCCCTTATCATTATTTAAGGATTTTAAGTGAGGAAACATGCCTACATTTACATGCTGCTGGGATGACTGTTCACTCTCCTTTGATGGTTTTGGGACCATTTAGGATGAAGATGAAGGGGAGGAAACATTTAGTTTAACACACATAGCTTTGGCGGGGTGCAGGTTAGACCCGTGTTAAGCACCAGCACTTGGGACTGTTGGGAACTGCCCCATCAGTACCAAGTGGTCCAGCTTATCCTCCCATCTTCCCTACTGTGTGTGTTGGGGGCATTTTTGTATCAGAATGATAAACCCTTTGACCCCACCCCTTTACATGGGCAAAAAAACTGGTCCCCAAAGCAGTGGAATGAAGGTTGGTTCAGAAGATGCATCTAGAAGCATCTACCTTACAGGATATCTTCAAGGTGTTGCTAAGATAAAGCACTTTGTCTTTTCTCCTTAGCACTGACAGGGTACATTGGAAAATAATAATTATTGTTATCAGTCTTTCTCCGACTCCAACCCCGACTCCCCAAATGCTGGAGTACAGGCTCTGTAAGCCTGTTGTTTGATGTCTGCATGCACATGGCTGATACTTGCATACTTGACAAATAATGGAGTATACATGAAAAAATGGAGGGTCCTATCTGTTATACAACAGGCACTTGAACATCAGTGGCTATGATTATGACAGTAGTGGTTGGTGGTGACACCCACGATTACCCAGGAGTGGGCTTTCTACACAGACTCCCAGGCCAGCCCTCTCATGTCACTAAACCACAGGGCCTCTCTCTTAACCCAGAATAAACAAGCACACAGAAATGGTTCAAGACTTTTCTCTTACTCTCCTCCATTAAAACAAAAGCAAAGAAAGACAGCATCCCACTTCACATGTTAGCTGGTCTAACACTCAAACAGAAGATTCATTGGCATGCTCCATTCCTTTCCCCATAGTAGATATACACCCCAGAGATACTTCTTTGAAGAACTGTGGAGATGGAGCTTTGTCAACCTGGAGATTCCAGCAGGCTTTGAATGTTCTTCACCCATCAATATGTTCTTGAGCAGAAACAGATCGCCTAAAAGGATCGCTGGACTTTTTCTCCCCCCATTAATCATGTGTGACACACATTTAAGAATTATGTCATATCTCATCACTTTACTTTCAAATGAAAAGCAGAACTTCTAAAGCTATGCTGAACAAATTAATGTGACCCAAGATTTACGACAGAAATATTGAAATCAATTACCCTGTCTGGTCCCTTGCCCCATCCTCTGTGGGAGAGGCAAACACACAGAGGAGAGGTCCCCTGCTCTAGCAGCAGTGGGCTCTTGATAATTACCCTGTCAATCACCACAGGGCAGACCTCAAAGAAAGGGAGTCTCTGGTATGGTTAAGTGACAAAGTGAAGCCTCCTCAAGGGCTACCATGAGCTCCACTGCCTTTCTTCCTGCCAAGCCAGGCCTGTCACCAGAAAGGGAAAATGGTTTGAAGATGCAAACAAAAGAGATGATCCAGGGGACGGAGCAGACAGGTGCAATACCAAGCCATGCCCAGAGACTAACTTCAATTAACCTTTTTACTCCAGCTCTTGAACAGAAGTCCAACTGCCTGGGTCAAATGGGGCACTATAAATTTTCACTCGTAAACAATAATTACTACCTACATGGAATCTGACCCCCTCAAGTTTTATCCCTGTTCTTTAGCTGGCCCATTCTGGGCCACAGAGCAAACCGGCTATACCGTAGAATGAACCTTCTGGTTAAACCACAGGAAACCATGCATGATGTTTATAGAGCAATCAGAGGAATCTGTTCTGGAACAACTGCATTTGCTTGAGGTGGTAATGATGTTTGATTATTTACTAAATAAATAATTGTAGTTTATTTTGTTGGTTTTATTTGCTGATTCCTTAAATCTGACAGTTTTTCTAACAAAAAAAAAAGAGAAGTACCTATACTTTAACATGCCATTCACCCTGCTAGCGAATGCATCTCAAGCCACTCTGAGGAGTACAACTTATGGCTCCTTTATAAATGTGTGCACAAAGGGACATGCTCAGTTTGCCCTCAGTCACCTCTGGCACCTGGGGCTGCTCTCTGGTCCATGTGAGAACTGGAGGGCTGTCTCTAAACCCGGGGTGGAAACACACCTGGAAGTCATGTTGCCTTCTGCAGAAAACCATGACATATTTATATGTGTAATTCCATCATAGGATTCTGGAACAATTTTACTAGCAGTAAAATAGGATGATGTTATATGTATGTATTATAAAATCACAGCCAAGACCACACATGTCCATAAAGAAACATGCTATTGAACCACGTGTGATAAGCTATTTGAGTTTTTCCATTAGTGTTTTTTTTTTTTTTTAAGTTGCTAGTGCGGTAGCAGACAGATGATAGCAGTCGCCAAAAGTTTAATTTTATAGGCAGAAAACCTTACAAAGCTGAGAAAACAATCCTTTAGCTGTTCTGTTTTATTTTTACTAACTGAAAAAGATGGCCATCATGTTGTCATGGTGGAGAGGCTCAGGACAGCAGAGCGCTTCTGGCGGGGCTGTGGATGAGTCTTGGATGTGGGGCACAAAGTCCTGGGTTAATCTTAGCATCATTCCCACCCTCACAACAGGCCCTTCATGAAATGTTAATTCCAAGGAAGGAGGCTCTGAATTCCCAGTTCAGCAAAGCTAATCAATGACCCCAAGGCAAAAAAAAAAAAAAAAAAAAAAAAAAAAGCTGAGAGAAAACTGCCCCTTCTAACATGCTGCCATGGAAAGATGACAGTGCCCATTCATTGTCCTAGTGTAACTTCCAGAGTTGGAGGATGGAGAACAATTCCTCCAAGGATGAATGGAAGGAGCTGCCTTACTATCTACACGAATGTCCACCTCTGGCCTTCAACCTATTTAATGGCCTTGGAACAACCTGAACTTGTTTCTGAGCCATCAGCCATCCTAATTAAGGACTGTTGACTAGCAGAGGATCTGCTTTTGGCCACAAGGCTCTTCTTATCTGGCATCAGGTGGCAAGGTGCTGTGGTGGTGGGAAACGTGCCCTGGTGTGGGACTCACCTCCCAGACTCACAGCCCCCATCGGTGCATTCGGCTTCCTCTCCATCACACACCCACACTGAGGCCTGGAGTTGCCTCCTGGCCTGGACCCATCATGCCTGGGGCTGACATCTGCCTTGTGTGTTCATGAGAAAGGTTTAGGAGCCCCCAATTTAGGGTCTAAATGGTTTTTTATTAACTTACATCCTAACTTTCAAAATAACTAGTAAGCCGGGCACGGTGGTGCAAGCCTGTAATCCCAGCACTTAGGCTGAGACAGGAGAATCGCGAGTTCAAAGCCAGCCTCAGCAACAGCAAGGCGCTAAGCAACTCAGTGAGACCTTATCTCTACATAAAACACAAAATAGGGCTGGGGACGTGGCTCAGTGGTTGAGGGCCCCCGAGTTCAATCTCCAGTACCAAAAAAACAAAAACAAAACAAAACAAAACAAAATAACTAGTAAGCTACCTTCCTTTGCATTTAGATTCAGCTTCCTATGGGGCTTCTGTGTTGACTCAGATACAACTGGATTAAACTGAGAGTGTTATTAGGCCCCTTGTTTCTTCCTGACAGTTACATCTAGGCAGATTTGTACAGAACTCTGCATATGCTCATTCACATACACACACAGCTGAAAGAAAATACCAACATGTTAACTATTATGTTTGTTCAGATGAAAGGTGATTTTTGACTATCTTCTTTATACTGGTTTTTCCAAATTTTCAACAGGAATATTACTCTTACAATCATGAAAAGAAAGTCTTTGTGAGGATGGTGATAATCATAATTAGGTTCCATTAAGGAGGAAAACAAGACAAAACAAAAAAATCCCTAGCATTTTAGTGTCGGACTTCATGTCATCACAGGGGCCTTAGCATGGCACACACTGATCCAGATCCAGACTTTGCTCCTGACCACCTGCTGGCTCAGGCAGGGGTGGAGGTGGAGCTAGAACACCACGCTGGGAAACAGAGATCCTGCCCATGAGCAGGAAGACAGGCAACAGTGACAACACAGCAGAGGAACCTGTTGGGTTCCTCTAAGAGAGAGGAACAGAGAGCACCTAAGTAAGGTGGGAATGGATGGTACAGACCAGGTGGGAAACAAGCAGCAGGTGGTTCTGTAAGTCAGGTGAAGGGTGTGGTGGAGCTTCACGCAGGAGGCACTGGGACCCGCTGGCAGGTTTTAGATGAGGAATGTGATCAAATTTGTGTTTCAGAAGATCTTCCAACTGCACTTCAGGGTGACGAAGAACACCAGGGGAGCTGAGTGAAGAGAGCCATGGGATGGAGGGGAGAAGGTTCAAGGAACATCTAGGTGTCCTAATAGAGGAAATACTGTGGAGGTGGAAGAGGAAGGGGCCAAGGCGCTGATTCTCTGTGGGTTTCAGAGGGGCTAGGAGAGGGTGAAGCCAAGCAGTGTCTGACCACCTGAGGAGGATGCTACACTTGGCCTTCATCACCACACTCCAGCCCTGATCTCTGTGAACTGGCCATCCTAAAAAACTTTTCCTGCAGTGAGAGGTCCACAGAGAGAACGGTTCTAGTTCATTCTGCATCAAGCCTGTGAGATGTGGAAGCCTCCCCACGTCAGACATTTTTGCCTTGGTGTAAAGGGCAGACAGATTGCTCACCTCTTTTGGTGTCAACAGCACAGACAGCCTGAGTGAGAAGAGGCGCATTGGACTCCGAGTACTCCACAAAGACCAGAAGCAGCTTCAGGGCCGTCTTCACCACCAGGCGGAACTGGAGGAAAAACAAAACCATCAGGCAGCTGCACACATGGCCTTGGACCTGAGTGCACTGTCCTAACCACAGTCAGCACCCAGCACCTCCAGGGCCTCAGTGTTCCTCTCAGCAATTACACAGATGATTCCTTCACTAGTCTCTCATTAGATGCATCAGGAAGCAGAGATGAGTATTCTCCCCATTGTGCAGACCAGGAAACTGAGGCACAAAGGACCGTGTCCATGGTCATGCTAATAGCAAATAGAACCAGAATTTGAATGTGGGACATTTGGCTGCAGAGCATACACCCCACAGGCTCCCAGCAGATGGGACAGTGTGTGCCAAGTTGGTTACCACATTTGATCCCAGCAACAATGCTGTTCCTAGTTTTCTGGTGAGGAAGCAGGTGTAGCAGGTTAAATGACTTGCCTTAAGCCACAACAGCCAGCTTGAATAACAGGAACCTGAGCCAGATCACCCATTTTGAAAAAGGCAGAGGAGGCTGCCTGGGACCTAGGAACCCACGCTCTTGGGCCCAGGGCTTGGCAGTTGTGAGGGGCTACACAGAGCTCAGAGATCTCTTTCACCAAGGTTGGACTTGCCCTCGGAAGGCCACAGGTCACTCACCCAGAGAACATGCCACACCTCCCAACAGAAGCTGCCATGATTCCTAACTCCAGCACCTTCTGCCCTGGGGCTGTGACAGGCATGAGGTTTCCAGGTTTATTCCCTGACCCTTGCCCAAAATCTCCCTTCCCTTGAACCTGCTTTTTTCTAAGAACCTCCTCGAGGAACTCACACCAACTACCTCCCAGAAATGGGTTCAAATATGTATGTAAGAAATAAGCCCACTTTGAGCTTTGAGCTGTACACTCCCCCAAGCCATTTGCCTTTTGGTGCCCACCCCCAGCCTTCATGGGACTGAACTCTTTCAAGGGAAAAGGAAGGCTTATTTACATTGTGTCTCCAAGACCTAGAACTGCACTTGGCCCAGAGTGGACTTGGAGATGTTTGCTCATTGAATGAATCCACCAATTAACAATCAGGTCAATCACTCAATGACCCCTCACCCACCCCTGAGCCTCTATCACCATATTGTGGCCAATCAGCTACATCTTCATCATTTGTTCTGCAACAAGAGGAAGAGCCAATGCCCCCCACCCCTCGCTGAGGCATGTGCTCACATCAAAGTGGAAAGGACACAAGGAGTCAACAGGTAACTATAGGGAGGGGACAGGCAGTCCACAGGGAATAGCATAGAACACCACCACCCCGGTCACTTTGCCAAAGTTACGAGCACCTCTACCCTCTTGTCTTTTTTTCTGTTTTACCTAGAAAACCACCTTTTTCTTGATCCCACCATCTCTCTCCAGCCAGTGCCCTGGTTTTCAGCTCCTGTTCATAGGAAAAACTTCCCTAAAGAGTTACTATGGTGCCTGGCCACACTTTCTAACTTCACATTGACTCTCCAACCCTATCTTACAGGACTTCTACCACCACCACCAGTTAAGTCATTTTAAGGTCCACGGTGGCTTCCATGTTTTCCATCCCAAAGGTCAATTCTCTGAGCCTATTTACCTCAACTCTTAGCAGTACATGACAATTTCCTTTCAGTCTGGGTCACTTGTCTCCTATCTGAGCCCTTGCTTTGTGCCTTGCAGCCAGAGTGACCTCTGGACCCTCCTTCTCACCACCCCTAGATCTCATCATGGCCAGCAACTTGAGTGGCTCCTGCAGTCTTTAGGTCCTGGCCTCTGCATGCTCTCACCTTCTTTCTAATCATTTCCACTCCTGTTCAGTTTATCACCATTGGCTCTTCAGCTGGCTGAGTGTTTTTCACAAACCACATTTATTCATGACTCGACTCCTTCTTGCTGGCTGTTCTCTGCTTGGAACCAGTCACCCCAGGCCTGGCATTTTCTCATCCTTCAGGGCTGAAAAATCCCCCCATGGAAAATGCCTACATGACACTTCATCTGAAGAGCCCTTGGCTAATACCACATCACTGTTTTGGTTTTGTTTTTCTTTTTAAATATATATAGTTTTTAGTTGTAGATGGACACTATCTTTATTTTTATGTGGTGCTGAGGATCAAACCCAGTGCCTTACACACACAAGGCAAGCGTTCTACCACTGAGCCACAATCCTAGCCCCCACATCACTGTTTAATCACTAATTAACCCTCTTCATGTATTTTGTTTTTCATACCAAGGATTGAACCCAGGAATACCTAACCACCAAGTCATATCCCTCTTTGAAACTGGGTCCCAGTAAGTTCCTGAGGTTGGCCTTGAACTTGTGATCCTCCTGCCTCAGCCTCCTGAGTCACTGGAATTACAGGCATTCACAACCACACCTGGCTCTTCACATCCTTTATCATGACCCAAAACTGCTATGCAGTCATCTTCAGTATCCACAGGGGATTGGTTCCAGAATTCCCATGGATACCACAGTCCATGGGTGCTAGAGTTAGATAAAATGGCATAATATTTGCATGTCCCCCTGTATACCCACTTTAAATTACTAATATCACTAATACAATGTACATGTTATGCAAACAGTTGTTTTACTATAATATTTCAGGAATAATGACCCAAAAAAAGCCTCGCATGTTTAGTAAGTACCAACAATTATTCTTGGAATATTTTTGATTGTGATTGATTTACCATATGGAACCCAGAGATAGAGACAGGAAGGGCCACCTAGCTCACATGCATTTACCTGCCACCCCTCCCCTGCTGCCCCTAAGAAAGCAAGCTTCAGAGCAGCAAAGACATTGCTTCATCTGCCACAAGAGTAGCTGCTCATCAGTACTGTGTGTAGAGGGTGGACCACCACATCCTGAGGTGGCTCCTTCCAACCCATCATCCTGATGATGTGTGCACCAAGTCATCTCAGGCCCCCAGCTGTCATCTCCAGAGTCTGCAGGCAAGCCAAGGCCCCACCACAGTTATGATAAGGGCAAAGCAGAATCATGGGCTTCCAGTCTCAGGCACATCCCCCTCATGCAGGAGACTGACAGCCTTGGAGGACTCTGAACTCTTCACGGGGTTTTTGCTCTCTTCCCCAATTGCTCCTCTTCTTCCCGGCTGGGAATGGAGTGAATTTTGGAGTATTTTCTAAATAGCTACAAGGCTGGGGGTACAAGAGGGAAGGTATGGTATAATAAACTGTGCTTTGTACATTTAGAGCCGAAGAAATTTCTTCATGTAAATAAAAAACCTAGCAAGTCCAAGCTTGGCGACTTCCTCAGTGGGTGAACTGTTATTATGTGGTTTCAGCCTTCTAAATGCCTTCCTGGGAAAGAACCTGGCTGCTGCCCAACCCCACCTACCCTGTTAGCTGGTCTCAGCAGGGGCCCCCATGCCCATCTCATAAAGGTTCCTTCCAAGCATTTGCGAGGTCACAGGGCCCTGACCTACGTGGTCCCAGGCACCCAGAATCCCCAAGCCACTCTCCCTTCCAAGATTCTCTAATGAAGAAACCACTGTTTTGCAGCCAAGTCTTCCTTGCCCATTGGTTTCCACATGCCTATTCATGTCATCCTCTCTTCTGTTGCAAAGGCTGCTTAGAGCTCTTCTGGCACTGTAACTTTATTTTCAAAAAGTTCCCAAACTTTTATGATTCATAATTTTAGGTTTCTATGAATTTGGCTTCTACTGAGTTTATGTTCACATACTTTAGGAAGTTTTATTATGTAAATGAATAGCAAACATATCAGATAGTTAAACTAGCATTAGAACGTTTTGTGGAAACGCCTGGTACGAATTGCAGGCATGTCCTAATTATCAAAACACATCTAGGGGCTCCTCAGAAATTCCTTACTAGCACTGCTGCACAGCCTTGAAGGTAATGAAAGTACATGACTTTAAGAGAATTCTACAACAAACCCTCATTCATCCAGAAACTGCTTAATTTGATGCCCTCATATATCTGGAGCGCAGTCAAAACCCTCCAAAGCTTAGAACAGCCACCATGAGGACCATACACCCACTCCTCCAGGTCCAAACACAATGCTCACCCCAAAGCTCTTAAAAATCCAATGCTGCTGCCACTTGTGCCTACTGGGGACATATTTGAATAGAAGCAGCTATTTTAGAGTCCCAGCCCAAATCCGCTGGGAAGAGGCAAATCAGAGAGGGCAGCCACAGAAGTGGAGGGACAGATCTAAAGTAACAGCAAGAGCAATCACCAAGGAGGAGTGGGAAGAGGCTGCACAGATGCCAGAGTGCACATCACTGTGTGGCCTGACACTGACAGCGTCCCAAACATGTCAAAGCATCCGTCCATCTGAGCTGTCTGATTCTCAGCTGTGCCAGCTGCCCCTTGAGGTTGTAATGGGGGGTTTTGCTATGATGATCCAGTGCTCAAACACCTGCCTGCCGAGCCCCAAGAGGAAATCAGTAACAACTGATTTTCACTGTTATGGAGCATCTGATGCTGTGGAAAGAGCAGTGACAAAGACAGGACTAGAGGCTACAAGGAGTCTGCAAAAGGGGTCCAAAGACAAACTGGCATATGGGGAAGGAGCCTGGAGGTCCTGCCTGGCGCTTGCTAAGGCTGTTGTGGAAGGAACTCAGACCCTGGGTGGCAGTGGACTGGCTGACACCATGTAAGTTACACCCCAATCCAAGATTTTCCACTTTCACTTTCAACAACAGTGCCTTCCAGATGCCCAGCACCCAGCCAGGGTCTCTGAAGGAGAAACAAAGCCCAGGACTTCACTTCAAGGAGATCACCAGGCCGCTGCTGAGAAGGGACCCTGACCCCACCACACCATACAGGCTGAGAATGTTTGTACTAGAGACCCTCAGAGCCAGGGAGCTCAGAGCCAGCGCCAGTCAGCCCTTTCACTCCTCCATGGAGCTGCAGAGCTGTGTGATGGCCTTCAGGCTCCTGTTTGCAAGAATAATCCCAATTCCTTCAGTCTGGAGAAACTATATCGAGGCACTAGACTCTGTCTTTGGGCTTCAATACCTATATTTTATTTACATTCTAAGGAATGCTAGTATTCCATTTGAAGCTTGTCCATTATAATAAAATAATATTTTGTGTTATTCTAAAAGATGTAGTTTTAAAAAATCTCAGTATGTAACAGGAATGGAGATAATTCCTTCATATAGTAGAGTACTGAGAAGAGAAACATGGCTGCTGGCTATGAATCAATGCACATTTCAGCATGATGTGGCACGTCTTGGGGATGACCGAGCTGTGCTTTACTTCGTCACAGCTATCATTTTGCTGATATGTTCCAACTCTCTGTTCCTGAGCAGCATAAAACAAAGACCATGAGTCTTTGGAGAAACAGAGATGCCTGCTGACCCAGAAAAGAAACACTAGCCAGGTTTAGCCTAGTCCAGAGGCTGAGCCTCCATATGCCATAAATAACCTCAGGTTCACAACGTCACCTCTCTTTCAGGTAGATTGGCCCAAAGGAGGGATAGCAGGATTGTGTTGAGATAGTGCTTTGATGCTGTTTTATTTTCTGGATTAACCCCCAGTAAGGGTGTGGAGTCAGCCTGTTCAGAACCTGGGTACTTAGGTTTTGGATAAAATGTTACCATCAGATGTACAGGAAAGGAATAAAAGATAGTTTCTCAATACTTTTACAAAACAAACTGGAACTCTCATGTTTTATTATACTTAGGGAAACACAAGAACCACACTTAGCAGGTCAAATATGCTGCTCATTAAGTAGAAATAGAAGTATTCCAAAAAACCTTCAAATTCCTAACTCCTCTTCTCAAAATTCAACAACCATAAAAAGAAAACAATTTCCAAACCTCCGGATTTAAATTACAAAAGGGGTTAGAAAAACATGCTTGATTTTATTTGTTTCATTTTTCATGAAGAGAGAATAAATATATGTTAGATAGATGGATTCTAGTTGTTAAAACTGAATTCGGAGTTGGTAAGATAACTTCATCTATAAAGCTTTGCCATTTTGTTTACAAGCTTACCAGCATTTTAGAATGTTGTATACTGCTTAAAAGTAAATAAAAAAATAATTCTAGCCACTTAAGGTATATGTCTATTAGAATTCCTTAAACTTTTTATTCCAATGTCATATGCTCAAACTTGGAATGGGCCTTAAAGACTTTATAATTAACTCTCAAGTAGTCCAACAGAAATCTCTGGCTCCAAATCTCTCCCTTCTCAATCTCTAATAGGTTGCATGCAACATCTTATCATAAATAAAGTCTAGCTCCAAAGGCATTACCTAAGTACAGAATTCTGGGCATTGGATTGCAAGTATCCAGGAGGGAGAGTAAGTGACCAGGGTTGGCAAGTCTGCTGGGATAGCAAACTGCCTGTGCCAGATCCATGTGCTCTGGCCCCCGAGCCTGAGGCCACTTGCTAGGACTCCAGACAACTTGCAGAAAGGGAACAGACTTTGTGATGAGCATAGTTGCCAAGTATGAGACTGGGAAGCCCTTAAGTTTTTACTAATTAGTGAAAAGGGAATTCTGTAGAAGGTAAAATAGTCTACTATCCAAAATAATTAACAAAATACATAATGCTACAAATTCATATTTTCTTCTATTGAGGTAAAATTCTGGGTCTTAGTTGAACAAAAATGACAACCAGAAAATAGCCTCTTTTCTAACTTCCCTTAGGATACTCAAGGTAATTGTGATGACAGTTAATAAAATGTAACATTAATCCACTCTTTCATAGCTAATGAAGAAACACCAAAACCCCTGCACGAAAACACTGCCTTAAGGAATATTTGAGAGGATTTGCTGAGATATTTTTTGAGGGAAATCAGCAAGTTTAGGTACCTCTTCAGTTAGCAGCATTCCCAGTTTTAGGTGCAAAACTCACGTTCTAAGAGGCCATATAGCTTATCACACAGCTAATATCTAGAAAATCACAGACCAATCTTCTTTCCATTATCCTATGGAGATTCTGACTTTTCCCAGTAGGGCAAAACTTAAGCCTTGGGGGAAATATAACAAATATTTTTCAAGTAACAATCAACATTAAAGAACTTTCTGGAAATATGCCAGTGGACAACAGCTAGCCTCAGGTATGGTAAAGGTGCTGTTAGAAGAGTTTGGCAGCCGGCTTGTTGGAGTCTCCTTAGAGTGGGTGGAGAAGGGCTGGCAGGTAAGTGCTGGCAGGTGGAGAGAAACAGAAGCCTGCAGGAAAGGGAGTTATAAGCACTGGCAAAGAGAAAACAGCCTTTGGGGCAACCGTGGGGCTGGCTAGCTGCCAGGAGCCTCTGCCATTGCTTCTGTCCCCCCTTCTCCTACAAGAGGGTAGTCTCTCATCAGAGAAACGGCACACTGGCTGCTCTGGCATTTGTATATCACTCTGAATATTCTTTCAGGTTAGAAACTCACACTTTTATTTTCTTCAGCTGCTAAAACACAGAGGACACAGAGGCAGAAGCATCAACGTCCTATTTCTTCTGCTGTGTCTTGTCCACATGAGGACAGCATCCATGTGCACTGCTAAGACACTGTTCTGGTTTATCCAGAAGCCTCTTGAGAGTTAAGGAGCTACAATCAGCTTCCTGAAGTCAGTCATCCCAGAGTGCACTATAGCAACTGAAAACTTACCCTACATAGTGGGTGCCTTACTGGGCTACCCCATCAAGGCCTGGACTAACCTTTGGCCTCTCACTCCACCATTTTCCAAGAACAAGGACTTGTGAAACCTTCTTTCCCCAGTTTTTCCTACTGATACTATCCCCTGTTGGGGAACCTTAGAAATTGAATAAGTTTTCTGCATGTGTACACCAGGTAGTAGCAGCAAAGCAACAGCCCCAAAGGGGAAATGGGCTACATGCACCCACAGTAGCTCCCACGCCAACAGCAGGAGTATGTGCCATTAAAACCCTGGAGGGTTTAAAAATCCTACCAAATAAAGTGCTGATAAAGGGACAAAAAATTCACAACTATACTTATCAAATAGACTTTCATGACATAAAATGCAAGGCTCTTTAAATATAGTATAGAATCAGAAATGATTTGATTATTTAACAATGAAAAAAATCCAATATAGTACATTTATGAGAGAACATCACATAAGCATTAATTATCTGATAATATTTTAGTAACAGGGAAATGCTTATAATACAGATTTATTGTAGTAGCAAAATTCAAAGAAAAATTAGGAAGAGAGGTACCAAAAATTAATCTGTATTTGGTAGCATTTCTAGGTAGTTTAAATTTTTTTGTATTTCTAAAGTTTTACACAAAAGAGTGTACTCTAATCATAAAATAGTAAAAGCTTTTCAATGGTACTTTCTAATATCAAGATTTCCAGATTATACCAATAAACTCTTTTTCCAATGTTATCAGTTTCGTTATAAAAATTAGTGTTAATCTAACTCCTATTAATGAAATACATAGTAATTTAAGTAACTTGGAAGCAATATACACAAAATGCAGTATCCAGGATTGATTTAAAACAATAGTACAATTTAAGGAACTAACTAATGTTCTTGTAACTTCCTTTGGCTGGACCATATAGAATTTATTGACTAGATACATCTCAGTGTGTTAAATATATTGACAGTAGTTTTTTTAATATTCAAAGTTGAACTTCTACTTAGAAAGCTGTCAATAGTATCACTCTTGAAATAACAATAGGAAAAATCCCAAATAATCATTAAAATCTTAACTTTTAAAAATCCAAAGATAGGAAGGATGCCAGCAATGGCCTGTGAGAGACAGAGGAGAGGAGGAAGATGGAGTCACCACACAAAGCAGCAAGAAAAACTCATAATAGTTTTAACCAATTGCTGAAGACTGAGGGTGGATCACCATGAAGACCCGGAAAACTAGAGATGCAAAGGGAACTGGCAACCATTCAGAAGCTATCCAGGGACCTTCCTGGAGAAGTCAGGGGCAAGGATGAGACCTAGAAGATCCCTCATGATGCAGGTCTGTGGGTACACAGCAAAGTCAGGCAGACAACTACTATACCAAAGAGGGAGGGGAACTGATGAAATCCAAACAATTATATCCTACAGCTTATTAAACCCACCAAAGATATTTGACAAAATGTCTAGAGAAATTTTGAAGGAATGACTCAAGCACCTGGAAAAGAGAAGGAAAATTACATTACAGGGTATTAGCTGCACACACCTATAATCCTAGAGACTTGGGAGGCTGAGGCAGGAGGATCAAAAGTTCAAAGCCAGCCTCAGCAACTTAGCAAGACCTTGTTTCAAAAAAATTTTTTTAAAGGCCTGGGGATATGGCTCAATGGTTGAGTGCCCCTGGGTTCAATCTCTGGTACCAAAAGAAACAAGAGGAAAACACCAGGCACCAGGTAGTCTTGAGTATGTCATGGCAAACTGCATATAAATAAGTTAGAAGGATGATGGATTCCTGGGGAAAAAATGGTTAACAATACTGGACACTAATGCTAGGTATAATATTCAGTGTTTTACATATTCTTCTCTAGTTTCTCATTTTATAGATTGTTATCTCCCTCTATGGATGAAAAGATAACCCACCCGAAAGATAACACAGTGGATTAGACCCTAGATCTCCAGCACTTACTACAGATAAAGCTTATCTTGATTTCAGGAATGACTTTTGAACCCAATAAACAAAGGCAGCTGTGTGGTGGGGTAGGCAGGTCCCCAATGACTTCACGGTGTCCCCGAGTGTCCTGACCCATCACATCAACATGCAGGCTGTGTCGATTTATGTATGCCTTGTCTGTGTCCCACTCAACATTTTGGTCTGTGACACAGAAGCTTTGCTTATTAACTTTATGTTAAATAACATTAGCATAAACAGTTAATATGATGAACAATCAAAATAAAATTCATCATCATCTTGAGGCTAGACCTCTGGTCTGATCTATGGGGGGGGGGGGAATGTGAAGTTCTGCATTTAGATATAAACTAATCAGATATGAAGACAAAACTGGCAGACCTGGTTGTGTGGGGGAAAAACCTGGGAGGTTTAGTGGATTGCCAGTTCAGTTTGAGGCGGCCCCCTGTGTTGCGGTCTAGAGGCGTAATGAAGCAGAGGTGGAATTTATGGAAGAAAATGGTCTTACCCCATGAGGACAGCACATCAGTGTTTCTGCTGGATACACAGAAAAGCTCATCACCAGTATGAGGAGAAACTGGAAACCATGTCCCCAGGGACATCCATAGAAACCATAAATGCAGCTTGAACAGAGCTATAGGATAACTGCCTTCGGGTGCTAGAGTCTGTGCAGAGAAGTCAGGGTGTGCTGCTCCAGCAAGCAGAGCACAAGTAATTGGTTGATGGCAGAGAAAATGCGGCTTCCTCAAAAGGTGGCTTCTCACCAATTCCAGGGTCCAATAATGGCTAGTAGGTAAACTAGCCATTATTGGACCCTGAGAGATAGCACTACCTTTCTGCCTGTAGAAGTATCAAGAATGTGACTTGTGATGTCAGGAGTATCTTTAATGACTTCATCATTTCTTCAAGGTTAGGATTCTAGTACTTCATACTACAAATCTCACCTTGCGGGGGAGGGGGGATTGTCCAGGTGGTTCACACACAGTGACACACTGATGACAGCCAGCCACAGGCTCTCAGACTCTCTCTTCCCCTTGATCAGCCATTATTCCCTGGAGCACAGCCAGCACCAGGCACCTGCTGAGCTCTTCTTAGGGGCATTTCCTTCACCTCTAACCCAGTGTGTTCAAATGTGTCAACGAATCCTGATTTTCAGTGTCTGCACTCCTGCCAGGGGTGCTGCCATCTCTCTGCTGCCCAGAGCTGACTTGCTTTCATCTTTCTACATCCAGAAACCCAGTCCTAGGAAACCGTTCCTCAAGATGTTGCCACTTTTCCAACATTCCCTGTTCCTGCTGCAATTCTGAACCAGGCCCCATCATGATCTCTCTCTCTCTCTCTCTCTCTCTCTCTCTCTCTCTCTCTATATATATATATATATATATATATATATATATATGTATGTATGTATGTATATATGTACATATACATACATATATATATACACATACATATATATACATACATACATATATATATATATATATACACATACATACACACACACATACGTACATATATACTAACTATATATACATATATACAGAGACAGACAGACAGACTGTGGCCAGGGCTCCCCCAGCTCAGTAGCTGGCACCACGCAAGAGTAGAGAAGCCTGGCCACAAAAAGTTTGGAGATCCGTGTGATCAGCAACCTGAGGTACAGCTGAAGAGATCCTCTGTCTGCCTTCAGATGCAGAGCAGGCAAGTACCAGGAGTGTCCCTGAGAACTGGGAAGGAGGAGAGGATCTGCTAGTCATGAAGCCCCTGGGGTCACCCCAGTGGGCCAGACACTGAGTTAGGGTGATGAGAGGCCAAGCTGTACATAGTGAATCATCTTACCTCAATTAATTAGAATTCCAGATGTAAGAAAAGAAAAATCCCACACCCCGTGATAAGTCATGGGATGGGCATCTGCCTCTTACCTCTCACTGGGGAGTTTAAAGATGGGCTCTTGTAAATAAAAAGAAACACTTTATTGAAAACATTTTTTTTCCTTTCTTTTAAAAAGTCATTATTTGGCTGCAAATATTTTCATTTTCTCCCCTGGCTATGAGTTTCACATATCTGCAAATATGCATTGCATAATGACCCTCTGGCAGGCTGCAGAATCACATCTTGTTGCCTTTCATGGAAGGAAAGTGAAGAATTATGAAAACAGAACAAGGTTTCTCTAACCCACTACTTCCTGTATCCTCCCTGCCTGTTTAAGGCAAAGACAGAGGATCTCAAGGTAAAGCTTTCAGGTGAGGGAAAATCTGACTCTGTCAAAGGAAAATGCTGATACCCAGGCTTCCCTAATTTAATTCAACTTGAACTAGAAAAATCTTTTGCAGCTCAGTCACCCCAATCTACATGTTTAGAGAAGGGACTGAGACTTCGTTCTCAAAACGTAAGGGTCTTGGTGCATCTAATACTTCCAGAAGCTTCACTACCCAGACTGGAGGAGTGTCTGCAAATACTGCTTTGGTTTTGTCAAGAAGTGGAGATTTCATTAGAACTACCCTGAGAATACATTTGATGGCTACTGCTGTTGTTGACTTTCAGCCACTGGCCTGGAACTGAGCACACCCTGCAGGGTCACACCAGACTTTTGTCTGACATCACAGCGAGTGAGTAGGACACAGGCTGTGGGCGTTACCAGTGTCCTCCTTTCTAAGAGCACTGTGAGCCCCAAGGCACAGGCTGACTCTTAGCTGTGTTCCTGTCCTCGTGGTGTCAAGAGCCAATGACTATTATGAACCTGCATTTGGGAAGATGAAAAATGGAGACAGAAGTCCACGTTGGTCCAGTGCTTCCCAACTGGCTAGGGAAGCAGCCCTAAGAACCAGAGAGCAAGCACACACTATATGTGCCATAAAGTGAAAGTACCATTTCTCCAAACTCATCTTTGAAGCTTTCCAATGATTTCTCCATGTTATTGAGAAATGCAATGAGGATTTTCCTGTGTTCTTTTTCAGCTATTTTTACAACATGATTCCAAAGAAAAATCGCCCCAGAGATGCTGCGACACCACAGGCTGGGTGCCAACTGGTGCGTTCATTACTACTATTCTTTTACTTATCTCCCCTCCTTTTCTTTTTTTTTCCCCGTTGTCACTTTCTCTCACTTCTTTCCATCTCTCTTCCCTTTATTGTGCTTTATTCCGTTTTATTCTGTGCTGCTATAACAAAATACCTGTGACTAGATAATTTGTAAAGAACAGAATCTTATTCCTTACAGTCTGGGAGGCAAGGAAATCCAAGATCAAGGTGCTGGCTGGTGAGGACCCAGTGTCTCTGCTTCCAAGATGTCACCCTGTTGCTGCATTTTCCCGAAGGGACGAAGGCCATGCCCTCCCATGGCAGAAAAGCAAAAGAGCAGGAGACAACTCTCTCAAGTTCTTCTCACACAGCATTAATCCACTGATGAGGGTAGAGCCCTTGATACCTTAACACCTCCCAAAGGGCTGCACCTCCCAATACTGGTACATTGGGATTGAGTTTCCAGCACATGGCTTGGGGGACACTCAGATCATGGCATCCTCTATCTTCTCCCTCTGCCCAGACTGATTCTCTTCCCTGTTCCCACACTATAACCCCAATCTTGCCCTCATTCTATTTCCTTCCTGGCAACATGATAATAGTGTTTCACCTTCCTACCATAAGCATACTAGTTTTTGTGACCTTTTAGGACTAGGACTGGTTATTTGTATTTATTATAGCCATGATAAGCTATAATAAAACTATACATATTAATTCAGCTGTCACATATACCAAAAATCCATTTTTATTATAAAATATCCGCCCATCTCTCTAGCTTTTAAGGTCCCCAAGACCATTCAGGGAGCTCTGGGGAGGGACCAGTTTCCAATTAACATGCAGGTTGGAAAAGGCTCCCAACAGATACAAGGAAAAGAAACACTGAAACCAGATATCAGATACCAATCTTCCCTCTGCCTGGCTAAGTCAACCTTATAAGCCCAGCATTACACTGCCCTTCTAAGGTCACTTAAATCAGTTTCAAAATAGAGCCACTTCCATTTTCCAATAGAAAGCAGTCAAAAAAGAAAAGGGAGGGCAGCTTTTCAATCTCCTGAGAGAAACCGTAGCTTTTTCTACTATGAAATGGGAAAACATTCTTTCACCAAGAATACATAGAAAACAGAGGAAACGGAAGGGGGAAAATCAAGGCCCTGGGATCTATACACTGGTGGCATCCACAGAGAACAAACTTTCCTGCCATGTGAGGGCATAATCACCAGGGGACTGGAAGCCTGAAAGGGAAGTACAGCCTAAGACTAGACCCACGCTGGCAACACCCCATTCAGTCACAGCTGAGTGTTCCTGGGGACAGCAGTGTTTGAGGCACTCTGTGGATGAGGAGGTGGGTCTGCCTCCTAGCAGCACTTTTACAGGGTGTGGGGACCTCACAGCTAAAGCCATGGCTGGGCAGGTGTATGCTAAGGGAAATAGATGAGATTCTTATAACCAAATGCTATTTCCTCAACTACAAAATGAGGACCTTATTTCCTTGAGAGTGATTTCATGAAGATTAAGTGAGATTATGCTTGTAAAACACCTAGCATGGTGCCTGGTACACCTTTAATAAATGTTGACTATTTTTATAATTGATGGTAGAGTCAAAAGGCAATCTCAAATCCTTTCATTATACATATTGATGTACATATACATGTGTACAACACATGAAGAGGTATGTAACTACCTTAACGTATATGAACATGAAATACAGGAGGTACATAAATACTACAGCTATGGTATAAAGTTTGAACAAAACACTAAAACCAAAGGTGTCAAACCCATGTAGCTTAAGAATAAAAATGAATTAAAATTTCATAAGCTGTTTTCAATTTAAGGGCATTTTAAATCTGCAAAGCAGTAATCCTCATTATACTGAGACAGGATTTCATTATGCCACACCATCTCAGAGAAGATAAAAGAAAGGCATATGGTATGCAAACTGAACAAAATATCATCATAACTTTCTCTTACCTTTGAGCCAACCAAAGTGTACAGCCACTGAATGGTTTCATTGTGGTTTATTACTCCATTCATCCCATCCACATACAACATAATCTGGCCCAAAGCTATAGAAAAAGAGAAAAAAAACCAAGGAGACATTGTAGACGTTTATACAAAAACAATCAGTGATCACAATATTAATAGAGATTTTCATACTTAAATACACAGTATGTTAGGAACCAAATCTGAAGAAAAGTACTGAGCTTTGAAATTAGCTAAATCTCATTTCAGAGAGAAGGTATTGGCTATATCAAAATAAACAAAGGATATACTTTTGGCATCTGGACGACTCAATGATGATATCAAATCCAGTGATTGTTACTTATGCATATCTTAATAAATAAATGCATGCTTTTCTGTTTCTTTACCTGTGTGTATCCCAGACAGGGCAGAGATACCATACAACAGTGTCTGGCCCCACTGGAGTCAGGAGGACCCAGTGGGTCAGCAGGTCCCAGATTCTATGGGACCACCCCAAGCTAATCCAATTTTATTTCCTCAGATAAGTACTAAACGTGCACATAAATATTAAGGATTTTTCTGATTAAAAATGTCTGCTATAGAAAAGTCATTTATCACATACCAATTTTTTGTTCCCTTTTTTTGGTACTGGGTATTGAACTCAGAGGTGTTTAACCACTGAGCCACATCCTCAGCCCTTTTTTATTCTTTATTTTGAGACAGGGTCTTACTAAATTGGTTAAATTCTCCCTAAGTTGTTGAGACTGGCTTTGAACTTTTGATCCTCCTGCCTCAGCCTCCCCAGCCACTGGAATTACAAACGTGTGCCACTATGCTGAGCCACCAAGTCTTAAATTCTTAGTAATTCACATATTGTCATTATTCTCCAAAGAGCAAATACAATCTGGGCACAGTGGTGCACATTTGTAATCTCAGCAGCTTGGGAGGCTGAGGCAGGAGGATCATGAATTCAAAGCCTGCCTCAGCAAAAGCAAGGCACTAAGCAACTCAGTGAGACCCTGTCTCTAAATAAAATACAAAATAGAGCTGGAGATTTGGCTCAGTGGTCAAGGGGCCCTGAGTTCAATTTCCAGTACAAAAAAAAAAAAAAAAAGTGCAAATACAAGTCATGTTGCTTTTAAAACATTAATTCAATTTTGCAGTTCCATTAGCATTAAAATAATTTGGACTCAGATCATGAACCCTACATGAGTAGGCTTCCTTAAATCATGTGATCTCCTCAATCATATTTCATCCTTAATTGATATGACAGTTGTATTTTAAGCAATTTTTTTTCTGGTAATAGGGCATCTCATTTTAGAGAACTGAAGAAATACAGATGAATAAAATAAAAATTGATAATCTCATAATTTAAGGATTATAATTCTTAATATAGTGATAAATTCTTTTAATCTTTTTTTGTGCATTGCAATCTAAAGTTTACACATAAGTTGTAGGAAACAATCTATGTGAAATGGTGTTGATTGAACACAGCAAGACAGAATACAGAGTATACAGTAATTTTGATTATACAAACATGTGACATTAGAAAACTCACTATTATCTAGACAAAAAGATCAAACAAAACCATAATGATTCTGAGGAACACTATGAACATAAACTCAAAAATTTTAAGTGATTGTGACATAACCTTGAAACAATTAATACTATATATTTGGAAATAGAATCATTCTAGTTAATGGTGAAACACTGGACATATTCCCATTAAAATCAGGATTTTTTAAGTGATGCTAACTTAAGCCCATGATAATTTAACACTAGTACAGAACTTCAGACAAATAAGACATGAAAAGTAATAAGAGGTAGAGTGGTTGGAAATGAATACATAATATTGTCATTATTACTGTAGATACAAATTCACAAAATTGATAAAAAGATCACAATAATCACATTTCTCATCTTAATGAGACATGTATGTAACATACCAAGAAAACAGTGTGATATAAAAATGTAATACCAGATTATTATGTATAGAACAGCAAATATAATAAAAGATTATTGTGCTAATAGCTCAAATTACCTGATAAGAAAATTCTCAATGCCAATAGAAAAAAGGCAAAATCATTTCATAAGCTGGCTTACACACAAAATCATTCATTCTTGTTATAGTAAAACAAATGCAAATTAAAATAATGGAGTGTATTTTAAGTTGGCAAAAGTATTTTTTAAAAGAAATGATACGAGGGAGGTCAAATAAGTAACTTCATATATTCCTGACGACAGGCCAAACTGGTAGAAACCCTGGTAGAAGGCTATTATGTGCTGTAATTATTTTTAAAGTTACCATATATTTAGTGCTGTGTACCAAGCTCTGAGGAGGGACTTTAGGCATGTTATTAATATAACAGTACTGTGCAATGGTTATTGTTACTCTTATTTGATAGAGGAAAAAACAGACCCCAAGAAGTGAAGGGAATGTGCCCAAACCTTCATCACTGCCAGATGACTCTAGCTTTCAATAAAAAATAAAACCATAACTAGCAAGTTTCCAGAACTCAAAACTGTGTCCCACTCAGTAAAATATTTCTAATAATTAAAAAGCAAGTATAAAAGTATAATGACTAATTCAATGAAACACTCAAACTCTTGTGCCTAGCAGGAATGGAAAGTTCATAAAATATTAAGACTGAGTATACATTCTTTACATGTATTTTTTTCCTATTTCCATTTTCCTAATTTTCTAGTATGAACATCACTTCTATAATAGAGCAGTAAACAATATGTAAAGGGAACAAATATAAGACTGAATAAGGTTGTTAGATGCTTTTGTTTTTGGATTTTGGGGGGAGGGTGCAAGAGATTGAACTCAGGGGCAGTTTGCCACTGAGCCACATCCCCAGCCCTATTTTGCATTTTATTTAGAGACAGGATCTCACTGAGTAGCTTAGTGCCTCACTAAGTTGCTGAGGCTGGCTTTGAACTTGCGATCCTCCTGCTTCAGCCTCTGGAGATCCTCGGATTACAGGTGTGCACCACTGCACCCAGCTGTTTTTACAATTTTTGACTCGACTCCCTCCATCCTCCTTCAGAGAGATGCAGCCCCAGCTTCACGGAAAAGCTGGGAGAATTCAGCACATTCTGTCCGCATTTCCCCCAGCTTTTCCTCCCAAGACAAAAGGGTTAGGTCTCCAGAGAAGGGGAATTTGCCCCACAGCCCTTTTCCAGTTCTAATTTCCACTGTTGAAAAAGCCAATCCTGAAGCACATTTTAGCATCTTCTGCTATACATATGTGTATATATACACACATATACATACACACTAATATACATACATATACATACACATACATACACATATATATCAGCTTAATGGCACAGGGAAAGATAAATGGGCTATTCAACTTTTTGGAAGGTGTGGCCCATGGGGAGAACCACCTCACAAAGCAGATAAGCCAGGAATGAATGTCTCCACCCTAACTGCTCAAGGGTTTTGTTTGGGCATGAATGCCTAGAAGCTGGGAGACTACTATAGAAGGGGAAGACCAATGAAGATTTAAACATTGACTTGATCCATTTCCCCCCAAAGATTCTACTAACTGATCTCACTGGAGAAGTGCATACCAGAAAGTTCATGTCCGATTCAAGTTCCTAATGACACTGACTTGGCATCAAATTTTGATATGCAAAATCCAAAGCTTGCACACACCATCACTTGTACCATCTTCATGCTGAAGCAATCCTTCCTGCAAAATCCACTCCAGACACAAGATGGCACTAAATAGACTCAATTGAGTTAATATCCTGCTAGGATTCAACAGCAGATTCAGCAACCTGCAGGTGGACGGACAATAAAACCCATAATGCAAAAGTAGACGCCCTGAAAACACAGTCTGGGTTACAGAGGCCATGAAAATTAACGATTTGTTTCTCTGCCACTCACAGAACTTAATCTCGGCGTAATTATTGATTTTTCTGTGCATCTTCTTGATTTAAAAAATGAGAGAGTAATTCTATAGTACCTATTTTGCAGGGATGTTGTAGGTGATTCAGTTAGAACAGTACCTGACCCACAGTAGGTGCTCAAAGAATGTTAGCCATAAGTTAATTATTACCTCACTGCCATCAAACTTCACTCATGCACAAACAAGCATGCCTTGAACATTTCTTGAAGACATAAAGCTGGGGAGTGAGCCCTCCAGCCCTCACAGCTGACCTTACTCAGTTGTTCACCATGAGATGCAATGCAAGAACTCTTTCTCTAACTGAAACTCACCAAGATTTTTTTCTTCTTCTAAGACTTACATAGTTCTAATTTTTATATATAACATATGATCCAACTTGAGATAAATTTTTGTATAAAGTATGAGGTTTAGATTGAGGTTCTTTTTTAAAAATATAAATGTTCAATTGATCTAACACCATTTGTTTAAGAAACTTCCTTTCTCTGATTGCTTTTGCAAACTTGCCAAAAATCACTTGACTGTATTTATGTGGGTCTCTCTCTGTTCCACTGGTCTATTTGGCCCTTGGCAATACCCATCATCATGAGTACCATGAGTGTGATTCCTCCCATTTCTCTCAGCTTTTTCAAAATTGTTTTGGTCATTTTTGTTCTTTTGCCTTTTCACATAAATTCTAGCAATAACAAAAAAAAACCTTTCCAAAAATGTTGGAACTATATGTTGGTAAATTTTGGGAGAACTGACATCTTTGCTTCTATGTTGAGTTCACACACCCAGTAGGTCTACTCATTTAGATTTTGTTTTCATTAGTGTTTTGTTATTTTTAACTATATTTCTGTTACATGTTTTCTGTTGTTAAATTCATTGATTCATGTTTCTTTGGAGCTATGGTAAATGGTATTTTAAAAACACTTCCACTGCAAGTTATTTATTAGTATAAAGAAATAAAATTGATTTTTGGGTTAGCCTTGGATCTTGTAACTTGATTAAACTTATTAATGCTGGGATATTTGGGGGCTTTATTTTGATTTGTTTTTGTAGATTCCCTTGGGTTTTCTCCATAGGCAATAATGCTGTCTTGTGAACAAGAAGTTTTATTTTTTCCTTTCCAATATACACTGGCTACTGTGCCTTACTGCACTGGTTAAGACTGAGAATAATGTTGAATAGGAGTGGTGGGGGGGCTTTCCTTGTTCCCAGTATTGAGGGAAAGTATTTAGTCTTTCACTAGTATAAGGTTAGATGTAGGTTTTTGTAAACTGCCTTTTACCAAGGTGAGAAAATTTCCTCCAATTTCTAGTTTGCTAAGAGTTTGTTGATCATGAATAACAAGTTTTGTCAAATGCTTTTCCTATTATCAACTGATACAATTATGTGGGTTTCCTTCAGACTGTTAATGTGGTGGGTTACACTGATTGAATTTCAAATCCTGAATGAGCCTCACATCCTTTTGGCCATCATGTTTTATACTCTTTATATTGCTGGATTTGATTTGCTACTATTTTGTTAAGGAGTCTTGCATCTTTGTTCCTGACAAATATTGGTCTGTGGTATCCTGTCTTAGTCTGGTTTTCATATTATGGTAATGCTGGCCTCATAAAATGAGTTGGAAAGTTTTCTTTCCTATTTTCTGGAAGAGACTGTATAACATTAGTTTTGTCTTCAAATGTTTGGTAGAACTTGCCAGGAAACCATCTGGGCCTGGAGATTCCTTTTTTGGAAGGTTAATTGCAAATTTCTTTAGCAGTTATAATTAATAGTAGTTACAATAGAGCTGGGTCACTATTTCATCTTGGGTGTTTTGGTAGTTTGTGGTTTATAAGGAACTGACCCACTTGAGGAACAGGTCCTTTTTATGCATCAATTTTGTATGCTGAGTTGTTCATAGTATTCTAGGCTGTATCTCCTTTCTTTTCTGGAGTAAGGATTGAACTCAGGGGCATTCAACCACTGAGCCACATCTCCAGCCCTATTTTGTATTTTATGTAGAGACAGGGTCTTACTGAGTTGCTTAGCACCTCGCCATTGCCGAGGCTGGCTTTGAACTCACAATCCTCCTGCCTCAGCCTCCCAAGGTGCTGGGATTACAGGTGTGTGCCACTGTGCCCAGCTCCTTTCATTTCTAATGCTGGCGATCAGTGTCCCCACTTGGTCATTCTTGTTCATCACTTGTCTATCCAAAGATCTTTTGTTCCATTGATTTTTCCCTATCAATTCTTGGTTTTCAAATTTTATCTATTTGTATTCTTACTGCTTCCTTCCTCCTACTCATTCAGACTTATTTTTTTCTCACTCTGGTTTCTTAAGAAAGATGTTCATATTATTGATTAGAGTTGAACATAGGCATGAGATGCCCTAAACTATCCTACATGCATTGTATCTCACAAATTTTGATGTTGTATTTTCATTTTCATTTAATACAAAATATTTTCCATTTCCCTTGAGAATTCATCTTTAACACAGGTTATTCCAAAGTGTGTTAAATTCTAAGTGTTTGTACATATTCTGTTATCCTTCTGTTATTGATTTAGTTTAATTCCATTAGACTCAGAAAATACATCATATGATTTCAATTCTTTTACATTTGTTATGGTTTGTTTTATGACCCAGGATATGGTCTATCTTGGTGAATGTTTGTGCATATTTGACAAGAATATGTATTCTTCTGTGGTTGGGTGGAGTGGTCTAAAAATGTCAATTAGAATGAGTTAGTTAATGGTACTGTTCAGCTCCTCTGTAACTTTGCTCATTTTCAGTCTATCAATTCTGTTGATCACCAGAAGTGTCAAAGTCTCTATCATAACAGGACTTTTCTGTTTGAGTTCTTTCAGTTTGTGCTTCATATATTTTAAAGCTCTAGTTCTGTGGGTGAACTGACCCATATGTCATTATAATGTCTTCTTTATCCCCCGTTTTCTTTGCTCTGAAGTTAGCATCGTAGTATTAACATAGCCACTTCAGCTTTCTTTAGATTAGTGTTTGCATGGTTTCTATTTCTGCATCCTTTTGCTTTCTAACTATGTATATCATTATCCTTAAAGTGCATTTCATGTAGATATTTAGTTGGGTCTCATTCTGTTTATCCACTCTGATAACTGGATTAGACAGTCTTATTTAATATAATTATTGATGTGTTTGAATTTAGTTCTATCATTTCCAATCTGCTACTGGGCACATCTGGTAAGCTTCCTATATTTTATTAATTATATTTTTCACTTGTAACTTTTTCATCAGGTGTCTCTTTTTAATCTTCTATTTCTTTGCTGGGACTTTCTATTCATTTCAACAGGTTCACCCTTACTTTCTGAAGCACTTTTATAATAGCTGCTTTAAAGACTTTGACAAGTCCAGTGTCTGTATCACCTTGGCACAGAGATCTGTTGATCTGTCTTTCCCATACAAGTTGAGATTTTCCTAGCTTATTGCATGCCAAGTAATTTTGGCTTATTTCCTAGGTATTTTGAAAATTATGTTATGAAACTCTGGCTTTTGTTTAAATATAACAGAAAATGTTGGCATTTTTGTTTAACCAGGCAATTAACCTGATGCCATTTGGACCTCCAGTCCTGATCTACATTCCATGAACTGTGGATACTACATCAATTTTCAAAGCCTTTTCTGTGTCATTCGGATCAGTCCTGTAAGAGTACCAGGGACAGTCTGGGACTTGGGCAGTGGTCTATCTTGTTTGGTTCTCAGAGTCTTTGGTACACTGCCCAGAGCAGATTCATGCATTGACAGCTTGTGGTGAACCCACAGACTCCACAAAACTTTCAGGGTCAGGTTCCTGAACTCCTCCTGTCCCATTATCTTCCTGACATTTGTATGTTCCCTGAGCTTCTCCCTTCTAGTTTTTCAACCAGAGAGCTGAGGCACTGTTTCATTTGCTTAGCCACTTGTTTTCTATGACAGCATACACATCTGGGGCCAAACAGAACAGGGAAGAAAAAAGTCCATAACCAGAGTTCATTCCAGTCCTCTTGTGACCATCGTTCCTCCCATTCAGAGTGGAAGTTTACACCCTGCTTCTCAGTTTTAGGTGGCCACAGGCCCTTCCTGTTCCCACAGTGGGTCTCACCTTGGTAGTACCTGTAGACAGGGATTCAAGGTAACAGAAAATAGAAGAAACATGGTGTTTGGGGTCTCTCCTCCTACTCAAGGCAGAGGCAGACGACTTCTGGAACTCTGCCCACACCAATGCCCACTTTGGAATTTGAGGCAAATTTAAGTCCAGACCAGGAATGCCAGAAGAAAATGTGAAAAGCACCATCTCTTCAATGCCATTTCAAATTCTTGTCTTCTTCCCTAGTCTGTTTATCACCATTTAGTCTTCCGAGCCCTCAAATAGTTGCTCTGTGCCTTTTGTTCCAGGTTTTATAGCTGGATTCAGTGGGAATGACGGGGTCATGTGTGCCTACACCATCATACCTAGAATCAAAACTTTACCCTGCTCTCGCTTTAGAAGAGCCACCTCAGCAGTGATGTGGAAGGTGGCCTGGGGTCTTGCAGCTAGGGTCCATGCTGAATTCTGTTCCATCAGTCTAAGCCTGTGTTTCCTCCCTCTGTCTCTACCTCCCTCTCCTTTCTTTTTTCAAGCTCTTCTCTTCCACTATTGCTGCAGGTCTAGCTTCCAGTGTCACTCCTGGACTATGGAAACTGCTGGTCCCAGGAAGCTTCCAATCTTTGACCTCCCAACCCTTTTTCCAATCTGTAATAGCTGTTCCTACCACCGAATGTTCCACAGCCTTAGACATGCCAGCTGATGCTAGACAGTGCTGCTCTTCCTCTTGTCTCAGGAAGGGATCTGGGCTCCTCGCACCTCTAACCAGCCTGCCAGGCCTTCCAGCTTCTTGCTAGACCATCCAAGTCCCCATCTCTCTGAATCTTTTGCTGCCATCTCAGGACTTCAGTTCCAAGTCTATCCGTTTTCAATTAGTTTCATATTCCTTGCATTCAAACACATATAAAATATATATTCATTCTACAAAACAGAGTTAGCCTGGCTTTTTATTTTTTGAAAGAATTTCTTATACATCGGAGGCACAAGAATGCAATTCTGAATTAGCTGCTTGCTTGTTCATGTCTTTCCCTTCAGCCAAAGACACCAAAAATGCCATGGAAAGAGTTGAAAGGTAATCTCTTGTTGGCAGAACCATCTGGTTTGTTAAAAACAAAGAGCTCTTAAATACTGCTACCTGTGTTGTCTTTTAACCAACCCCTGTCCCCTCTTTCCTTTTACCCTATGACAGTGAAGTGAAGGTCACAAGTATGGTGGGAATGAACACAGAGACTCAAACACTGCACCACCTTCCCAAGGAGGTAGAGGATAGACCTAAACATATTTAATGCCATTTTATTAGAGGATAGTTAGTAACTGTGGATATATTACAAGTTTTGCTCATCAATCAGCCCTTTCATGTATTAGACAAGGTTCTGTTTTTTAAACAAAGCATCCACTTATACGAGACTATAGTTCCATCATGAACAAAAGATTCCTCTTGGGACAGGGGAGCAGGGAGCCTGAATATTTTAGTTTGCTTCTCTGTGGTCTTCCCACTCTTCTTTTACAAAAGCAGGATGAACAAGAGACTTGAAATCAAGGAGAAATCTGAATAACCCTTTAGCTTCCCTTGGCTTTAGCTGCTTGTTTTTATCACCCATCTTAGTGGTTAGGTGGCTAAGTAGTACACTCCCATTAGCTTTGCTGTAGGTGACCCCTCCAGCAGAGGGTTACGATGGCCAGGTTGTCTACAAGTTCCTTCAGGAACTTGGAGGTCATTTTTACCTATCTCCAACAGCTTGAAACCACCAACCCTTCACTTGGGCCTGTGCAGTTCCAATGGGTGACTTTTTGACACCTGAGGGCCAAAACTACACCCTTGGAGAACACACAAATGCTGCCATTTTCTCAACATGCATCCTAAGAAGAACCACAATGTTTGATTATGCATGAGCAGATTGCTGGTTATTTTATTTTTTGATCTCTGATCATCTATCCCCAAGCCTCAGACTTTTTTAATTCCATAAATGCTCCTAAACCCCAATATTATGAAGGTGAATTTGAGACCTGAGGCTCCCACTATTGGCCATTTTGCAAAATAAACTGTTTCACAAACCCATCATTCCAGTGGCACACTGCATAGTGGGCAAAACTGACTGCTTTGGTGACAGACTGCTCCACAGCCACTGAAACATTTTATCATTTGAAAATGTGTTTGGAAATAACTCCTATTTATTTCTACCAAAAGTACAGGGGGGGGAAAAAAGAAATATCACATGAAAAAAATAAAGAAATTTCCCTCCCCACAAAGACAATACTCTGCTACAAGAAATATCAGTGGTCACTAGGGCTTTGTGTTTTGGTGGGGTGACCTGTGACCTGCCCATTAGGAGTGAAGACAGGGATACCGCTATGCTGTTGGATGCAATTTTCCTAGAGGCCGACACTAAACTGAGGTGGAGGATGCTTTCTTGAGCTAGAACAGAGTGGGTTTCTAACAACATGCAGCAAGAATTAAGTCAAAGAAATCTCTGCATAGAGGAGAAAACACTACTACCACCGCCCCAGCCCTATTCAAACCTTACCTTCTGGGAAGAGTTAATTCATCCTGAAGACGGGATTTCAACGTACTTTAATGGGACCACTAAAACTCAGTCTTAACACTGAAATGGATTTGCTGATCTCTAATTTCCCTTATTCACCAAAGATCCCACCTACACCTAAATACTGAAAACAGATTGATAATGTTGACGCTTCTGAAACTAAATGATGACCTTGGAATCCACATTATTATTTTCTTCCTCTTAATTGTCTGCCCTAAATAACAAGTCCTGGCTTAGTTTTCCCCAAGGGCAACTGTCAAAGAAATACTCTTTCAACACCCATGACTGCATAAAAATTAAGGAGAATATGCTGCCAATTCTAGGCTAGAGACAAGAATTTAATCTGCACGAAGAGCTCCAACAAGGTGTCAAAGTTTTGAGTTCCCTGTTGACATGAAGCAGTATTTGTAATGCAAATTTCCTACAGCATTCTCAGAAAATACTAACTTTTCTCTATCATAGAATTCCCATTTCCAAAAAAAAAAAAAATGTCCCCAAGACAAAAATTTAAAGTAAATTAGGACTAAGGTCCTTACTTAATACTTTTAAGTTAATTGGTAACTCACAGAAGAAGCGGGGGCCTCAAACAGTATCACTGATGAGGGAAGGTTGACCACCCGAAAGCACTGTCAGCAGTCAAGTGGTTTGCCTCCTCTTCTGCCATCTAATTGCCATACAGAAAACGAGTTTGCTTCTCAACTATTCATTCACCTTTCTACCGGTAGGTTTAAACAAGGGCCCTACCTGGCCACCAGAATAGGAATGGCATCATTATCCTGGGCTGCTTTGGCCTTGTTTACATCAATGTGCCTCAGCCTCTCAGTCTTTCTCATTCTACACACACACACACACACATACACACACCCATTGTTTAGATAAAGAGAAACCAAAGGAATGAAGAAAATTTTAATAGATTAGCAGGTTTTGAGCCTCTACTAATTTTTGGCAGACTCTTATTTTCTCTATGGAAAGAAAAATAGTCATTTTAATTATCTGTTCTGTAATGACCTTCCAGGACTTCCATCCAACGAAATACCAGTGGAAGCTCACAGCTTCCCCATGGCGAGTCAGAACCAGAGATGAAATGAACCAGAAATGGACTTTGCAGGGTCAGCAGAGCCAAAGTAGCCTTACTCATCCTCATGTGCTTTTTCCACAGGGATCTGGTGTGACACCCTGAATCAGAGACAATGACTTGACCAGTGACCCCAGGAGATATGGCTTCTCCTACTAGGTAGGGTCCATAAAGGAGGAATGACACAGGGTGTCCACCCCTGAATGGCATTCCTGCCTGTTGGGTGGCAGATGCAAGAGATGTGAGGTTTGGAGAGAATAATTGAGCCCAAGCAGGTAGGATGGAGCTAATAAATACCTAAATTCAGAGAAGCCTGCAGATGGTATGAGTCCAAGTAATTAAGAGAAGGTTTTGTAGAGGAGGAGAAGAGAAATATCTTTCAGGATGGGGTGCACTTAGCTGGCAGAAGACAGGTGATCATCCAGGGCTTGGGAAGAGGTACACAAACAGTTCCTCTGGTTTCTGCTTTCAGGAGAATACAGAATCAAGGAGAACTCACAGGACTCGAACCCAGGGACACTTTTAGCATATTGGCTCTCTTAAAATGCCCTCACCATTTCCTGCTTCTAAGAAGTACAGGATAACCAGCCTCTGGACCCATAGCTAATGCGTTTGTAAAATGGAAGATAGATCCAAACTAGATCCCATGTTGTTGGGATAAAGTAAGATTGCATATGAACACAGTGCAAGGCTGACTTTCAGGCAGTGCTTGTTGATGCTGTTATGCTAATTAACTTCTAGACTTAACTGTATCATCTGAGAGACATGGAGATTTAACCTGAAGACCTCCAAAGCTCCCCAGCTCCAAAGGTGCACATTCCCTAGCATTACTCCAAGGCCCCTGTGGGTATGCAGTGTGAAATGACTGGCACTAGGGGGCGCGCTTCTATTAGGTGTTTCTTCTTGTAATCCTGGGCTTCCCAGATATAACTACAAATCTGCCTTAATAATATACAATGCTATATAAATCAAAACCCTATAAAAATCCAATATGCTTTTGGCAATTATTTAAAATAAAAACCATATACCAAGGGGAATAGGAAAGGAAGAGAAGGAAAGAGGTGACACTGGGAACTGAGAGAGAAAATTAAACTCCACACGTGTATGATTATGTCATATGGTCAAATGAACCAACTATTATGTATAACTATAATGCACTAACAAAAGCATTAAAAATCATTCTAACATATTAATACTGTATTTCTAAAATTTTAACACTTTTAAGATTGTAACTCTTAATATCCTCAACTTACTAATCATTGAGAATCATTGTGTTGGAAATCTTAAGCCACTGCTCCCCTAGTCCCTGCCCTCTACTTCCTTAAGCCTTACTTTTAACTAGTTGTGGGTATAGACCTGGCTCCAGTGTTTGTCAGTGCTCCATAAGTGATTTTCTTGCATAACCAGTGATACCAAGTGCTGGTCAATGCTCAGTCAAACCATTAAGGAACACCTGTGCTCAGGTAAGGCTGGGATCCAGCCAGGTTCTGGTTTCTGTAGCAGCACCTGCCTCTAAAACCAAAAGCCAACACAAACCCCCATCCCCAATTTCCTACATCCTGAGAACTATCTTTCACACTCTCTAATAAGGCAGAGAACTGGGGATGAGGACCTACAGGTGGCCCTGGTCCTATTCAGCCCAGCCTGCCCTGCCCTGTCCCTTACCTTGAAAACTCCAAATTGCTGGAAATGGTTCCCATGCATCTCCGTGTTTCCAGAGTTACACAGTTGCATGTTTTGATAGACAATTTCAAATTTGATTTTAAACTCTTAAATATTTTGTTACAATTCTGACATCATATAATAACATTTACAAGGCAATCATTTAGTTTCTTAGAGGACTTTATGGCTACTATAGATCTGTACAATGAGACTTTCTAAAACTAAAGATCCAATATAGTCATCATTTGCCTACCACTTAAATCTAAATTCTTTGTATTATAAGCTTGCTCAATATGTTCTTAATGATGTTATTTTGTGTATTTCATGACCAAAAACAATACTGAGATAGACATTATCAAAAAGGGGAAAGCCTCCTATTGTGACCATATTCAATTATCTCTCAGATCTAAAGTTTAGATGTTCAAAAGAAAAAATGAAATCTCCTTTAAAGAAAAACAATCATCAAAATTTGTGATGATGTACACCACTCTTATTTGCCTTCCAAATAATTGAAATATATTTGAATACATTAAAAGGTACAGATTCATTTAAGGATACAGTTAAAAATCACATCAGATACATGCTACAGCATGGATGAACCTTGATGAAACATTATGCCAAGTGGAATGAGCCAGATGCAAAAGGCAAATACTGAATGATGGCACTTATACAAAGTATCTAGAACAGGCAACTTCAGAGACAGAAGAGGGGTTGAGGGGGAGAGAAACTGGGGAGTGATTGCCTTGAAGCAGACCAGAGACCCCCACCCAGAAAACCCCCACCAAATGTGAAACATCAAAGTTCCTCTTCTTGTGAGACACAGGACATCATTTGGTGACTCCGATGGGACTCGAACCCACAATCCCCAGCTTAGGAGGCCAGTGCCAGGTTTATTGGATGTAGCCAGTTCAGAGGAAGAATGTGTTAGGCAAAAGCCCCTCTGAACTGGCTGCCATCAATAAACCTGCTTCCTAATTCCTCAGGTGTCCAGCCTCTTTGGTCCTACATCAGTCTACTGGGTACAGAACCTGAGGTGATGAAAGTTTTGGAAATAGTGGTGACGGTGGTACAGGTAACTAATACCATTGAATTATACCATTTAAAATGGTTGAAATGGTTTAATGATGTATATATTTTACCACAATAAAAAAAATAAAAATCCTATCAAAAATATTCCTCAGCTAAAAACAAATGGCCTAAGGCCTACCACAGAAATTGTAACAGCAAGTAAGACAAGATCTCTAGATGCAGGTGGCCTGACCTTCTGACCTGGAAATGTGCACTAACAGTTTGGGGGTGTCACCTTGTGTGCAAATATAATCTGAGCCCTGTTCAGCCCTTGTAGACCGACCCAAGCAATAAGGCCACGTGTTCAAGGCTGCTCGCCAACACCCATCCTGTCTCTTTGGCCAATGCAGTAGATTCCATTTATTTAATAGCTATTTCCTGGCAGCTGTAATTACATGCTCATTAGACATGAATTGTTTTGCCATCCTGATAGTCATTACTGGCTGTCAATGATTATTTTTTTTTATTTCTATAAATATACAAGCATTTCTCATGTCATCACTACTGAAACTAAATACTGTAGAACACGAATTTCCTACAGGAGCAAGACATAACTGGTTCTTGGGAGCAAAAACAGAATTATTACAAGGGTTCATGGTCTTCACAGGAGCATAGTACTTAAACAGGTATACAGTATATGGGCAAAATTCAAATTTCATGGGGCGGAGGGTACAGGGGTAGTTAAGGAAAAAATGTACTAAAAGCTGCCTAGAGGTGGATGATAATGGAAATAAGTTGATAAATACTGCCTTAAGCCCTATAATTAGTTTTCTTCAACTGAAGGACAAAAAATAAACACACACACAGAACAACTTCAAAAAAAGTTCTAACTGAAAATTTTTAAAAAGCTTCGCTGCAGGCATCTCTTCAATCTTTTCAGCACAGCATGCATCTATCTGTGAGGAGTATTGCCCTCCATTTGGCTCAAACTCTCAGCATTTAAGATCACCATACACACTCACTCATGCAAATAGTCCCGGCATTTGTTCTGCTCCAGGCACTCTGCTAGGCCCATTTGGCAGGAACTACCTTGACCAAATGCACAGAACACTGCAGCAGTCAGGAGTGGAGACTGACTGGACTCCTGTGCTCCATGACGGGCCTGAGGAAAGAAGTGGGAGGTGGGCCAGGGACGTGTTGCAAGCCTGGGCTCTCAAGTCAAAGAAACTCAGGGGTGCGGCCACCTGGCATTGTCTCTACTGAACAAGTAACTGTGTGCATATGGCTTGACCTCTGGGGTCTCAGATTCCTCCTCAGAGGAAAAAACAAGCAAACATGGAGATTTCTCTAGGAGCTGCTTTGCGAATCAAATTTTATATATATATGTATAGATGGATATATATGGATATATGTATGTGTATATATGTGTCTCATGAAAGCTCAAGCAATCATGGGTAATGCCTCACCAAATGAACTAATGTACAGCTAACAAGTGCACAGTTCCCTGTCATTAAAGGCACTTTCTTCACCTTGTTTCCAGCTGTGGCTACTGTGTACCAACACCTTCAACAACCCTTATTTCAGAACCCTGCAACCATCTTTCGAACAAGCCCTGACTTCAAGGTGAGCTTTGGGCTCTTGCCCAGCCTAAAATACCTTCAAATAGAAAGGAGCAATAGCAGCAGAGTTCCTAAGTGAAGAGTGTGAGCAGTGTGCATTCCCTTTATGCTAATCCATCTAGCCAAGATGAGGCACACTCACTCTGGGTGCCCAAATGGAATGGGTCACTGGAATGGGTCACTTCCCAAAAACTCAGAGTAGCAAGGTAGTAAAGAAGTCTACTGTCCGTGGAGTGTGATTTCAGGTTGCCTAGAAGGACTGAGCATACTTTGAAAAATATTCCTTTCCCCAGCTTGTGCACATGCCCTAAAGAGAGGCAAGGCTCCAGGGTGCATCCCCCTGGGCGGTCAACACGCGTGGTTCATGCTGTGGGACGGCACGCTAGCAAACCTTACACCTCCAAGTCCTTCCTTCCCACACACTAGGTCTGGGAACAGGCTCTAGCAATGAGTCCTCATGGTCTTGTATTTTTACGATCTGTGAAAGGAATGTACTTTAACAGCAATCACTTAAGGGTATGATCTCTGGCCATGCTGATTCCTCTCCATCATGTCCTCTTGGGTAAGGATAAAACAGGGAAGATAATCAAAACACATGTATCCTCAGGGAGCTCAGGCCTGATACAGGGAGTAAAAAGGACTGCGTCTTTGTTTAAAATGTGTGTTGTGCCCAGGTAAGGTGCTAAAATATAGTACAGAGGAACTTTGGGGTGCAAGTATTGGTAGGGGCTACAAGTAAATGGTACATAATTAGTAAGCAATAACCACATGCCAGAGGCAGCTTATTAGGAAGGAGACAAGGGTGAAGTCAGAACTATTTTAACAGCTTCCTTCCTGGTGGAGGAGGGACAGATGTCACAGCATGTGCTGCCACTCATCTTACTCTCCTTCCTCCTCCTGCTGAGCCAGGAGATGCTGTAGCAGAGTAAGGGATCCTCAGAGGACAAAGAACATGGTTGGGTAGTGAGTTGGAAGTGGCCCTATGATAGCAAGGTGACTAAAGGCTGGAGGTCTTTGAAATCAGACTTTCCAACATCACCTGGCCCTGAAAATCCAAACAAGTTTTCGCAGAGTCCTCCTCCAAGAACTCATGGAGGAGTATTAGAAAGTGACCAAAAAAAAAAAAAGTGATGATGGACTGTGGTCCAAGGAGATCAGAAGAGAGAAGACAGCCTTTAACAATAGATGAAGATGACCCAGTTGGTTGTAGCCAGGTGATTCTTCCCATCATGTAAAAACGCTGGTCACTGAAGGACAGCCTTTACAGAGAAGGCAGAACTGGCAGCTGAGCAGAGCACAGGGCACTGAACATGAACATGGGCACTGGCAGGAAGCACTGCTGCTCAACAGTGATGTAGCTGAGAGGAATTCAGCCCAAGGTGGGCCCAACAGGCAAATTCCAAGGGTCTCACCATGCAGTGACTTTCTGCATCAGCAATCATTTAGGAATGGTGCCAAAATACACACTGAAGTTCTAAAGACACTCCTAATGCTGGGTAACTAAGACATAGTTATACAGATAAATCAGGAAGGTTCCAGATTCTCAATGAAGTTTCAGTTGATCTAATTAATAGTGCAATTTATGGTGCTTTTAAAAATTATATGGGAAAAAATTAGTATCTACCTGGAGATACAAAGCAAGCCTCCTTCCAGAGAACAGGTAATACCAGAGAGGTTACGAAATCTCCATAAAACATAATTATCGACCCCAAAGCCTACAAATTTTCTCATACCTATATACTCTAACCTAGAGAAATGCACACATGCACAGATACACAAGAATTTTTATAGCATGTTTTTACAATAAAACATTAAGGCAATCTAACTCCATCAGAAGGAGAATGAATCATGAAACTATGTACATCTAGAAATGCCACACTTCAACAATAACATACAAGGATGTCTTCCAAGTATAATACTGAGCAACACTATCATGCCACAGAAAATATGTATAATTCATTTAATAAATGTTTGCAAGCATAAAAACAGTACTACATAGGGCCTAGAGATTAATACATGCAGTGGTCTGCACAGCAGTTATTAATGGAGGGAAGGGTAAGGTAACTGCAAATTGCTGCATGAAGGACCTTTAACTACATTGTTAACACTGATTTTTTAAGGTCAATGGTATGTTCACATGTATTTATTCTTTACATTCTTTTGTATTCTTTTAATATTTTATAACAGTTTTAAATGGATGATCAAACTAACTCCAAGTTGATGGATTCTCAATGCAGTGATTAAAAACATTCTTCGAATGAGGAGGAAATACTCAATTCTATTTCCCTGATATGCTGCATGCATCATTTGTGTACAGTCATCCCTTGGTATCTGTAGGGATGGCTTTAAAGACCTTCCTGCAGATACCAAAATGCACCAAGGCTCAGAGTCCCTTCAAAAAAGGGTACAGTATTTGCATATAATCTATACACATCCTATATGTATATACATATATTTAAATCTCTAGATTACTTTGAATGCTTAATACATCGTAGATGGTTATTGTACTATGTTGTTCAGGGAATAAGGACAAGAAAAACATCTGTACATATTCAGTACAGATGCAGTTTTTTCTCTAATACTTTCCATGCACAGTTGGTTGAATCCATGGATGTGGGACCTATGGATCCACAGGGCTGACTGGATTCTGAGTTTATCCATATGAATGTATAATTTTGTGAGATTGTAATTATGATAGATATATTAAAATATTTCACAGCCTAAGAAATTTGGCATTAAATATGAAGCACTTCAACTTTGAAAATCTTAGAAATTATTATATAAACCTGTAACATTTCATTACAGAGGTAGAGTACTAGGTACAAATGTATAATCATTATGTTGTAGATCACTACACATTGTCAATACATTTTAAATACAAATGGTTGCAAGACTTGTGTGTCGGGCCAAGAGAGAAACATGGATTAAATTTCTTCTGAAATATACAAAAAGCTAGACTAAATATAACAACTCATTTTAAGATACTAGACATCAAGCAACACAGATGCTATTTCAGAAAGTTGGAAAACAAAGGAGGTAAGTTCTCAACTGGCCCAGCTTACTGCCTTGAGAAGATTCTATGTCATAACACAGAGAAGCGGAAGCCTGAAAGGTTCATCAGACTTCCCAGGTTAGAAGACCTAAGGACGCAAACCAGATGGACTTCACCAGACAAAATGAGAGAAATGTCCAAGAAAAGAACCCAGCAATCAACTGAGTGTCTCCCGCGGGTATTTACTAGAGTTCCTGAGAACAGGAATAGAATATCCAAAAGGAATGGAAAGTAAGTTACCAGTATACATACATGACTACTCCCACCAGCCAGACTAGGAAATCTCTCGGGGCACTGGGTAGACCATTCAGAAAGATCTTGTTTTATTCACAAGAAGTCATTAGTCCTGGACTAAATGTTTCTCTGGTTCTATCTAACAATTCTTAAAAGCAATATGCAAAACAATCAAACTGTTTCCACACATAACTGTGTCCTGGAAAAAAAATTTACAAATATTTACAGGAATACAAAAACATCTGTGTGCAACCAGTACAAGTTATAGTGTGTGGAAAAATAACTAGGCATTCAAAGCAAGAAAATAAGACTCTAGAGAAATAGCAATTAAAATTGATATTAGAGTATCAGACAAGAACCTTTTAAAATTCCCTATAGTAGTATCCCATATGTTCAAAAAGTTAGATAGGGATATGAAAGATATTAACTATCCAAACAACTTCTAAACGCAAACCTTAATTTTCAAGATGAAAATTACAGTGGATAGGATTAATGGCAGATTAAACAATGAAAGAAAAGACTTATAAATTTGTAAACTTAATAATGCAAATTATCCAGAATGAATCATGGGGTGGGAAATAATTTAAAAATAAACCAAGCATTGGTGAGCCGTGGTATGTATTTGCTATTGGAGTCCCTGAAGGAGAGAAGATGGACAAGATGACAATTGTCTGAGGGAATGACGACTAAATATTTTTAAATTGGATGAAAACTGTAAGCTAACAGATCTAAGATATTCAACAAGCCATAAGCACAAGAAACATGAAGAAAACCACATCAATTCAGACCATAATCAAATTGATCAAAACCACTGATAAAGAGAAATAAAAGAAAATAGACACATGTACAGGGAACAAAGATAAAACTGACAGATTTCTTGCTGGAAACAATGTGAGTGAGAGGACAAAGGAACAACATATTGAAAGCACTGATAAAGTCTGCCAACTTAGGATCTTACACCCCATGAAAATATATTTGAAGCCACACATCTGTAATCCCAGCACTTTGGGAGGCTGAGACAGGAGAATTGTGAGTTCAAAGCCAGCCTTAGCAACAGCAAGGTGCTAAGCAACTCAGTGAGACTCTGTCTCTACATAAAACACAAAATAGGGCTGGGGGTGTGGCTCAGTAGTGGAGTACTTCTGAGTTCAATCTCCAGTACCAAAAAAAACAAAAATAGAAAATACATTTGAAAAACAAAGGATTTATCAGACATGCAAAAGTGAAATAACTAACCAACAGCAGACCTACACTACAAAGAAGTCCTTCAGGCATAAGGGAAATGGTGCCAAATGTCAACCTGCATCTATAAAAAGGAATAAAGAGCATTGAAAAAGGTAACTGATAATAAATATTATGTTATAATTATTATTTAAAGCTCCTTAAAAATATAACAGACTGCTTCAACAAATGGTGTATAGAATTTACCACATACATAAAAGCAAAAGGTATGGCAACAGTAATGAATGATTTTTATACTGTCTACTTAGTGGTTTAATATCACTTAAAGTCTGTGATGAGTTAAAAATATACACTACTACCCCTAATGCAATGGTGTCCATCACAAGGAACTATAGCAAAAAAAAAAAAATCCTAAACAAACTCGAATAATTCTAAAAGTATAAAAGGGGAAAAATGCAATAGAGTTACAGGTGAGATAGACAAATAACAAAATGATAAGTTCCAGCCTAACCATATCAATAGTCACATTAAATCTAAACGATCTATATACGCCAATTTAGAGAAAGATTGGGTGAAAAAGCAAGACCCTAGATGACTCCTATAAAGCAAACTTCTATGTGTGAGGGCAACAGTAAGCTAAAAGTAAAAAAATGAAAATGAATACACCATGTTAATCCAAAGAAAGTAGTACCGAATGTATTAATATCAAGCAAATGAATTTCAGAGAAAAGAATATTACCAGAGATGAAAAAATGTCTTCATAACACTAAAACGGTCAATTTGTGAAGAGGAAATAAGTATCTGAAGTATGTGAAGCAAAAACTGATAAAAACCCTACAATTATAGTTGAAAACTTCAACAGTACTCTCACAGAAATCTATAAAATCAGACAGAAAATCAGTAAGTATTTAGAAGATTGGATAAAATATCTACCAACTTAACCTATTTGACATTTATAGACTATTCCACACAACAACAGATTGTACATCCTGCTCAAGTGCCCACGAACAGACCAGATTGGGACCCATAAAAGGTCAATAAAATTTGTACAAGGATTCCAGTTGTACAAGGCATGTTCTCCAAGAACAGTGGAATTAACTTAGAAACAAATAATAGGAAGATTTCTGCCAAATCTTCAAATATTTTTATAATAAGTAACATGCTTCTAAATAACCCAGGGTTGAACAAAAAAAACCAAAAGGGAAATTACAAAGTATTCTGAAATGAAAACACAGTACATCAAAATATATGGGATACTGGTAAAGAGCAGTAGAAAGGGAAACTTAAAGCCCTAAAAGTCTGAATTATAAACAATAAAGGTTTCAAGTCAATGATAGAAGTTTCCACCTTAAAATGGAAAAAAGAGCAAGTTTAATCCACAGAAAACAGGAAAGGTAATAAGATCAAAGAAGAAATTGATGAAATAAAGGAAATTTTTAAAAAATCTGGTTCTTCGAAAAGATCAATAAAATTGGTACACCTGTATCTAGAATGATCAGAAAAGAAAGACAAATGGGCAAAACCAGGTTGATAACACTATAGATTATGCAAACATTATAAGTAACACCAACTTTATGCCAAAATATTCAACAACTTACATGAAAGAGACAAATTCCTTAGAAAGTCTAATAAAGTCTCACTCAAGAACAGTAGATAACCTAAATGACCTAGTAATTATTGAAGAAATAAAATTTGTACTTAAATGTTTCCCAGAATGGCTTCCCCAGGCCAAGATGACTGCCTTTGCTATAAATTCCACCGAAGAGTTAAGTTTGAAATGATGCCAATCCTACACAAACGCTTTCAGATAACTGAAGAGGAACAAATAATTCCCATTTCATCCAATGAGACCAGAATCACCGTAACAAAACCAAACGCATTAAAGAAAAATACAGAGCAACATCTCTCATACACAAAGATGGAACAATTTAAAAATTAGTAAACCAAATCCAACAATGTATTAGAATACATCACAATCAAGTACATTTTGTCCCATTTTAACAATTTTTAGATTATATCAACAAAATATGGCTTGAGAAAAATTAATTTAACAAAATCTAACATGGAAAAGATGGAAACTTCAACTCGATGAAGAACATCAACAAAAAAGAAAAAACAAAAAAACAAAAACATCCTATGGAAACACTATATTGAATGGTAAAAGAATATTCCTCTCGAGATAGAGAGCAAGTCAAGAATGTCCACTCTAGCATTTCTACCCAACAGTATTTAACATTATAGTCAGTACAACAAGAAATAAAAAGGCATCTAGTTTGGAAAGAAAAAAGTAAAACTGGAATTATTAATATGATCATCTCAGAAAATCCTGTGGAAAACTAGTTGAATGATTAAGTTCAACAACATTGCAGGACACAAGATCAATATGTAAAATTCAGTTGCATCTCTAAATGGTATGAATGAGCAATTAGAATTTAAAAATTTAATACATCGAAACCAAAATATGCTTAGAGATAAATTACACAAAAGGTATGTAGTCCCTATGGACAGAAAACTACAAAATATTCCTGAGAGAAATTAATGACCTAAGTGAATGGAGAGATCTACCATGTTCATGGATGAAAAGATAAAATATTTTGAAGATGTCAGTTCTCTCCAAATTTATCTATAGATTTAACACATTCCTAATCAAAACCCCAGCAGGTTTTGTTCCCTGTAGAAATTGACAGACCAAATAAAATTCATATGGAAACTCAAAGGACTAAATATAGATCTTTTGAAAGAGGAAAGAGATGAACAAGCCTAGAAGACTTGTACTTCCTCACTTCAAGCTTTATTATAATACAATAATCAATATAGTATGGCATTATCAATATAGTCACATAGACCAATGGAACAGAATAGAGTCCCATAATAGATATACAGAGACATCTGATTTTTAACAAAGGTGCTGAGATTTTTCAGTGCAGAAAAGATAGCCTTTTATTGTTTTTTTTAAACAAATGGTACTGAAACAGTTCTTTATACTTGGATGAAATAACTTTGATCCAGACTATATGCAAAGACTAATTCAAAATAGATCATACATGAAAGTTTAAAAACTAGAACTACAAACCTTTTAGAAGAAAATACGACAATAATCTTTTTGTCCAAGTTAGGTAAAGATTTCTTAGCTACAACAGTAATGCATAGTTCAACTGATACATTTAATGTCTTCAAAATGAAAAGTGACCACTCTTCAAAAGACACTGTTAAGAAAATGGAGGGGGGCAAGAGGGTGTAGAAAATACTTGAAAATCAGATATCAACGGCTTGTATAAGGAATATAGTCTCAATAAGAAGTCAATAAGAGGAATAGTAAGAAATGTAAACGAAAATATGGGACAGCACAATTAAAAAGTGAACAAATATTCCAACCAAAGAAGATAAATGGATGGTAAATAAGCACATAAAAAAATTCAATGTCATTAGTCACTAGGTCAATGCAAGTTAAAACCTGTGAGGCACAGAACAAGGATGTGATTAACAAACTGGACTCTCACACGCTACTGCGGGAATAGAAAATAGCACATCTTTGGAGATGTTTGGCAGTATTTTAAAGGTTAAATATACACCTACTTTATGATTCAGCCTTTCCCTCTTAGGTTTGTACCACAAAGAAATGAAACACATTTGTACACAAACATTTGTACACAAATGTTCACCACAGCTTTATTTTGAACAGTCTAAAACTGGAAATATCAAATATCCATCAGCATGTGAATGGATCAACTGTGGTATAACCATACAATGGAATGCTACACTTCTGTTAGCTTTCCGTTACTATGACAGAATACTTGAGCTAATCAACTTAGTAAGGGAAAGGGTTCGTTTTGGCTCATGATTTCAGAAGTTTCATTCTATGGTCACTTTATCTTATTGCTCTGGGCCTTTAGTGACACAGTATATCACAACAAGAGCACATGGGAGATAAGGCCTCTTAGCCTTATGGCACTGAGATGTCATTATCTCCTTCAGTGACATTCCTTCAATGACCTAACTTCCTCCCAACAGCCCCCATTTTCTACAGGTTTCACTACCTCCTAATAGTACCACACCTAGGGAATCAAGCCTTCAACATACGGATCTTTGAAGAGATTCAATATCCAAATTATAGCATCTTCAACAAAGCTATCAAAATATGCAATAAGAATTTCCAAATAAAAATTCTGCTGAAAGTTGAACAATGAAAGAACCCTACTATATAATTCAATTTATATAAAATTCTAGAAAACAGACACTCATGTATGGTGTTAGGAAGATCAGTGGTAATGGGAAGGCACTGGAGACCAGAAGGCCTATCAGGGAGCATGAGGAAACTTTTTGGGGTGATGAATACATTCACTACCTTGGTTGAGGTGATGATTTTTCCTGTGTACACATGTCAAAATCATATGAACATTATATTATTATAAATTATGCCTCAAAATATTAGTAGTTGTACCTAACATAAAAGGAAATAGTTTGCAAAACTAATGCCACCATTACTAATACTGTCCCCAGCCAATCAGTTCGGAGATTTGTGCCATCTCACTGGGACATCTTCACATCCCAGAGCTCAACACAATGCCTGGCAAACAGTCAACTTCCAGCTGATGTTTACAGAGTGAAGTTTTGTTTTGTTTTGTTTTGTTGTTTAAACCCTGAGCAAATTGAAACTTCATTCCTCTGCCATAATCCTTCTTGTCCTCCCAGGCCTGAGTCAAATCTGCCAGTTTCAGGAAGGAACCTGCCAGGCAGTACCCTCACCTTGGCTCCTGCCGGGACTGACAAGGTGACAAGGTGGCTATGGGAGTAAAGGACACAGAACTGTGAAACTCAGTGGGTGACCAACTCCCACAAGCATTGTTTCCTTTCTGAATTTCCTCTTCTGCCTTCTTCCCTCCCTGTTCTTTCTCTTTACCCCTTTGTTTTATTGTATTTTGTGTAGATAAGTATATAAGTTCAGCTGGGCGCAGTGGCGCAAGCCTGTAATCCCAGCACTTAGGGAGGCTGAGACAGGAGAATCACGAGTTCAAAGCCAGCCTCAGCAAAGGCGAGGCACTAAGCAACTCAGTGAGACCCTATCTCTACATAAAACACAAAACAGGGCTGGGGATGTGGCTCAGTGGTCGAGTGCCCCTGAGTTCAATCTCCAGTACCCCAAAAAAAAAGTATATAAGTTCCTTGCCTCTGGTTTTAAAATGAGCTGTTTTAACTGGTGATGAATCTACCTCACAAAAAGAAAACCAAAAGCCTTTCCTACTTCTGGTGGTTCTCCTTTAAATCCCAGCTATTGGTAAGATTTGAAATAATGACCCTTAAGGAGGAGGGAGGGACAGAGTTTGCACCCAACAAGTGCATCAGACCTTGAATGGACCAACCGTGCTGCTGCCAGGGGCTTGAGCCTTCCTCAGCCAGACCCTCCCATGCCCTCTATCCCTCAAGATGCCACTCCCTGTACTGTCCCTTTGAGAGCACAGCCAACTCGCTCCTGTAAGTGAGAGAACTGGGGTGGGGATAGGGGATTCACACTCTCCTAAGAGATGCCTTAGGGCAGCGACAGAGCAGACTCCTTGCTCATCAGGATCAACTCAGAACAGTCCATATTTCATGGGCAATATTGGCTTTAAAGTCACTTCTTGCTTTAGGTTCTATATGTATTTTCCCATAAGTAGAATTAAAGAATGGCAGGTTTGGGGGAGCCAGCACTTGAGACTCAGAAGCATGGGGTATTCTGCGTCACTGCTAACCTCCTCAGGCTGCACATGCTGGATCTCTTTACAGCATCCATTCACTATTACACCACAGCACACCATGTGTGTGCAGTGGGAAAACTGGTGCCCAGCTAATATGCCCATGAGCTAATTCACTGGAGATTCCAAAGTCCAAGTCAAAATCAACTTGCCTCATCCTGGGACTTTCAGAAGCACTTGCACCATCCCTAATGACCATGCCAGCCTGCGGCTCTCCCTTCCTGGGGCTGGATATGGAAGAACAGCTACTTCCTGGAGCTGCTCATTAATACAACTGCCACTGAGGCCAACAATAGACCAGCATCTGAAAAGCCAATAAGCTCCTGAGAGGCCACCCCTGGGAACAGCACCAAAGCTTCAACCAATCACGGCAAGCACGTTCCAGGCTGCTGTGAGGTTGCCCAGGTCAATTGTTTTAAATGAAATATCATAAGTCTGAAGCAAGGTGTCAGGAACTTTTGTTACCAAACAGAAAACTGAGCAAATACAAACTGAATGACATCAGCTAAAGTGTCACTGGGCACCTTAGCCGTAAGTCTATCCCAAGGGAGGAAAGTAATCCCCCAGGTGGTGACACTGGAGACAGAGGGTGGTCAGAAGCATCTCAAGATGAGCTGCAGTGGAGCAGCAGCCTCAGGATGAATGGGAGGCTGAACAGAACTGCTTCTTCCAGTACTCCTGTGGAAAAGGGCTTCCCTTACACATGGCTCCCTCTCGCTTCTCCACAAAGAGAATCCTGCCTTGGCACACCCACAGATCCAGGAAGGATTTAACACTGGTAATATCCAAAGGGCAGCTCCCCATGGAGGGTCCTCTCCAGGAAAAGGGTTTTGGGGGCCATACTCACAAGAACTCCTTACATGCTGCCTGTGTCGGGCTTTCCCATAGCAGTAGGGGTATAAACCTGGCTTTAAACAGCTATTTTTAAAAATATCAAATAGCGTACTTTTTAAAAAGAGAAAGTGATCTGTCAGCTTTTTTACTCAGGTACACATGTCAAAGTAGCTATGTTCAGTAGTACTCAATGAGAACCAACCACTGCTCCACCCCATGGCACTCCTTGCTGGAGATATTCTGCTGAATAGTCTTGAGTTTGAATAGCATCCTCCTAAAGGCAAAGCTTGATCCAGACTAAGGAAAAGGCACTTTACCTGCACACATCAAAACACAGAGATGCAGAAATGGTTTCCCAAATTTAGAAATTCATCATGATGACCATCTCTTGAGCTAACATGTTATCAGCAGGTTGTTGGTTGCTCAAGATTCAGAAGATGGCTTCAAATGTCCTAACCTAGTCTCTTTTACATTTTTGGGTGCTGAGTACTCTTCAGCTTCCTCCATTCTTTGGTAAAGTGTCACCTTCCAGAGAGGCTCTCCTTGACCACCCCTTATAAAATAGCATTTGCCCACCTCACACCCACTGCCCTCTGCTCCACACCCTGTTTTATTTTTCAGCACAGTAGTGATCACCACCAGTCATTAATTATATCCTTTTCTGTTCCTTGTCCATCACCTTGGCCAGAATGGAAAGTGCCATGAGACAGGACCATGTCTGTCTTGATCAGTAGGGTATGCTCAGGCCCTGGCTCCTCAGACACAAAATCAATTTTTGTTGATCAAAAGCAAAAAGGAGGCAGAAAAAAAGGAAAACAGGAGGAGAAAGGAAGCAAAAGAGGAGGAGTGGGGAAGAGACAGAGTGAGCATGGGTCAACTGTAAATGCTCAGGCAGGTCAAAGTTTTCATTGCCAGCTGGCCTTGGTGGTGCACACATATAATCCCAGGAACCTGGGAGGCTGAGGCAAGAGGATCACAAGTTTAAGGCCAGCCTCAGCAACTTAGCAAGACCTTGTTTCAAAACCAAAACTAAAAAGATCTGGGGATATGGCTCAGTGATAAAGTGTCCCTGGGTTCAATCCACAGTATGCATCCCCCTTAAAAAGTTTACATTGCTAATTCTAATATCATTCTGGTATCGGCAACAAGGAGAGAATCCGTAAGCATCCCCACAAGGAGCCCTCATGACAATACCAGGTAGATAGCATCATTAACCTAGTTATAGAAATGTGAAAACTAGAGTTAGAACATTTATATAATTTTTCTAGGACTGTCATCTGAGAAATCCCAACTTCCGAAGCCAGGCTATTCTTTGTTTACATTTCAAAAGTTAGAAACCTTTAAATAGAGATTTTGCAGGCAGTACTATCTTGCTGGAAAAGCACCCATTGCTCAGCCAAAAAGAACACTTGGGGAAGATGTTGAGGGAGGAGGAGGACACACTTGAGAGGCTTCACCAGAAAGGGGAGCGTGGTCGTCGGCAGCCAAGCCCCAACTTGTCTACTTGTACTCACCTGGGTTGTAGGACTCCTATGAAACACACCAGCTGCTCCGGCACCCTACCTGTGTCTCCTTTGCTCTTTGCAGCCTGTGGCCACCCTTCTAGCTCACTAAATTTTTTCCACATTCAGAGGCACCATGGGAGCTGGCTGCTGTGACAGCGTCTGCAGCCACCTGACTGCCAGTGACTCAGGTGCCAGGCACCTCACACTGAGAGCTACCCGGAAACGAGGCTTGATTCATCAGGCCAGAGAATGCCTGAGCTTTGGCCCTAACTAATAAAGCATTTACCCACAGACTAGAGGCAATTAGCCAGGAAACAAACAAGAAGTAAAAAGGAAAGTTGACAGGTAGTGAGCCAGCAGCGTCCGCATCTCCTCATTAACTACTTGAGTGGGCAGAGGGTAGCTCAACTCTAAGGGGAGGAGTCTGACCCTTCCTTTCCACCCTCTACCCAGCATGCTTTTTCCATTGTCTGCTCAGCAGCTCTTTCTCCAAGCCTAACACCTACCTGTTCCAGTAGTCAAGCAAGAGATAATAGATGAAGAGCACATTTGGAGCCACCTAACCTGGGAGTAGTCCAGGAACCTCTCATTCACATGACATAGTTAAAGAACACCTACTGTGTGCCAGAAGCCCATAAATGAGTTAAAGCCATTTTATATGTTTTGTTTGAAGACTTAAGTTGCCGCAGTGATATTCCATCACCCTTCCTGCCCCACTCCAAGGACAATTCATCTGGGGTTTCAGACAGAGTTCTTAGCTTCCATCACACAAATAACCAGAAGAGATTAGAAGCATGATCTTTTTCCATAAACACTTTTATTTTAAGAAGTGGAACTGTTTTTGAAACACTCAGCACTGGCAATCGTACCAAATGCTAATTGAAAGAGTAAAAGAACAAGTTTGGGGGAAGCAGCACTTGGTTACACATGGTGTCTTTTCTATAGCATTCACCACAACCTTAGGTTGAGCCAACACAGGGACCTGCTTTTCACCTCCCCCACAATACCACATGGATGGCTGGACACCTGGGGCCAGCTGGGCTTCAAAACCTTTCCAGCATCTGGAAACTTCAAGAATGTTCTTTTTTGCTCATCCTAGGTGGATTAACTGATTAAAATTTCTTGGATAAAGGGTCCAACCAGGCTATCAATGAAGACACCATGCAATTTAATTTTTTAATCAGAGATGTCTGTGATAATAGATCTCTCTAGAAGGGAAATATATTACTGTTTTCCTGAGAAAGGGAACCAAGAATGTATCTATGTGTATGTATGTATACATATGCATATGTGTGCATAAGACATTTTACATAAAGAATGTGCAAAATTATGTGTGTATATTTAACTTTTTAATGTTTTTTATTTAAGGAATTGGTTCACACAATTATGGAGGCTATCAAATTCAAGATCTACAAGGTGGGCCAGTGGCTCAAGAGCCAGTAAAGAGAAGATATAACAATTCAAGTCCAAAAACATTCAGGCTGAAGATCCAGAAAGGAATTGATATTGCACTTCAAGTCTGAGAGATGTTTACAGCAAAATTCCCTCTGGCTCTGGATAGATCATTCTTTTGCTCATCCATCCCCCCAAACTGATTAGATGAGGCCCACCCACATTATGGAAGGCAATCTGCTTACTCAAAGATCACCTACTGACATGATCAAAAAAAGAAAGAAACTTTCAGAATGTTAGACCACATATCTGGGGACACTGACCTGCCAAGTTGACATAAAAATGAATCTCATAGAGCTAACGCAATCTTCTCCCCCACTCCTTGCTTTCTGGACTTCTGTACAAAAAAACACTTTTTTAAAAAATAGCATGTCTCTTAGCAACACAGTGCTCCTTGCAACTTAGAAACACTCTGAACCACCTCTGACAATTTACAAATTCATCTCCTAAACAAAGTACACAAACCTCAAAAATTCACGTTCTAAATATCTAATCCCCCTTCCCACCTTAGAGAAAACAAGTGTCCAACATGAAAATAGGGGGGAAAAAAGTAAGGCAAAACAAATTTTTTTCCTTTTAAGCTAGTTTATTTTGAAAAAAGAATAGTAATATCTAGCAAAGCTTTTACTTTTAAAAAACATTAGTGTTAAAGAGGCTTTGGGGAGGTGCAAACACTAAGGCTTGAATACAGGAACACTACCACTGAGCTACATCTCCAGCCCTTTTTAATTTGGATGTTAAGAGAGGATCTCACTAAATTGCTTAGGGCCTCCTTAAGTTGCTCAGGCTGGCCTCAAACTTGTGATCTTCCTGCCTCAAACTGCCTGAGTTGCCACCATACCATTTTTTTAACCCCCATTTTTTAAAAAAAAATTACTAAAAGTAATGAAATTCCTTTATTTCTTAAAATAAATTTCAAGAAATAAGTTTATCAAAAAAAAAATCTCCATCTCTACCTCTACCCGCTGAAATCCATGCGATGAAAAGCTCATTGACCACGGAAATCAAGATGCGTTCAACTTCCTGTTTTGGCTCTAGCTCTGATCTAGTTTGCACAGAACATCTGTCTTCATAAAGACAAGATGGTACTCAGTCTACAAAGAGCTATGGGGAAACCCATTAAAACCATCTTCATTATAAATAGCCCTAACATGGCATGTTGGCCTTTTAATTCCAGTGTTATGCACTGGGATCCAAATACCCATTTGTAAAAAAGCTTTGATGTGGGGCTGGTGAGGACTGGACCAGCAAGGGTGAACACTTCCTGGGAACCTTCAGATGTTGGCATAAGTTTCCTACCTCTCCCTCAGGCTAGTTATTAGCAAAGGATATTTCATAAGCATAGAGTATTGTCACCGGAAGATCTCTATGTACTAAAAAGAAAGGGCATTAACTTCTCAGGATTTCCAAGGGGGATAATCTGGAGATTTAGTTCAATTCAATTCTGAGGTTAAATTCCAATTCTGTGCCATAAGGAGGATGTTAGATTTAATGCCAATTTTAAAAAGGTTGAACTTCAAAAAGTTTTAGCAAAGTTTGGACCTATAACCCTAACCAAGTAACAGCTTCCCTATTATCCTAATGTCCTGGGGCTCATTCCACGTTTTACTGACCACCATTTCCCTCTTTGTTTGGAATGAGTAAACAAACACATAAGTTTATATCTTGTTTCAGATTTTTGACTGCTGAAATTGAAAGCAAAGAAAAAAATAGCAACGTTTCTTTTAATCCATTTGGAAGGTTGCCTTAACAGGAACAGAACTGAATATACTTCCTGTTGGTGAAACAAGCCAGACTGAAGAAGCAAGCTGGGGAAGTAGAGGCCCATGTGGGTGTGAATGAATTAAGTGTGCTCTGGCCCCCTCCATGGGGCCTAGAAACAGGGGCATCAGACACAGTAAATATGGCGCTGGGGACATGGCACTTCCAGCTCCTTCCTCACAATGTGCCATCTAGTCCAGCAACCCTTTCCTCACTTTATGTAACTCTCCCATCCCACCCTCTCCCCAACACCTGGGTACCACTGAACAAGCGGAGCGTGACCTGGCAGGAAGGGGCTTGCAGATCGCAGCAGTGTCAAATGGACTTCAGCACCATCAACTTCATCAGGAAGTCCCTCAACAGCACTCTGCATTTGGCACCAAGAACACCCTTCTCAGATAAATCTCCAAACTATCTCCAGTAACCCCAACTTCCAGCCACAAGGATGCCCAGCATGGAGATCTCTCTTCATGGAGGCATTCAATCTATCAGCCAACTAACCTATACTTTCAGCCATCATAGCTCTGAGAGCTGTTTCAAAAAGAAACCTTGAAGGAGTCTACACGCAGCAGCTCTGCATGCTGACAGATAACATTAATGAGAGACCCCTGTGGCCCTGACGCTCCACGTACGACCATAGTGGGAAAGGCCCTAGCAACCCACCTGACACTTGATGCCAATGCCACCCCAGTTATGTGTGTCATTAAGGAATCTGCCTTGATGTGTGTGGAAAGCATATTTGTTGAAGCAACATAATGAAAGGGATTGTGATTTAAACACAAGCGACCAGAAGCCAGAGGCAACAGGAAATCCACTGGATGTTGCAGGGCCTTTCCCTGAAGAGTCCAAGGTTTTGCAGGGTAGTGCAGAGAATGCCCCTAAGTTGTGCCCTTCCCACTGCCACATCAGAACCGGGCCTCTCAAGAGCCACTTGTTTTTATTCTCTCCATTCTGGGAGACCTTTATAAGCGTAACACCCTCAAATCCTACAAGTCGTACCCTGGAACTTGTATATACAAGTTCATAAATAACCCCACAAAATACTGCTTGGTTTTAATTTTCTTAAAATAGTGTAGATACTATCATGCTAAGGGAAATAAGCCAATCCCCAAAAAACCAAAAGTCAAATGTTCTGATATGTGAATGCTAACTTACAATAAAAGGTTGGGCAATAGGGAAAAATAGAAGTACTTTGGATTAGACAAAGGGAAATAAGAAGGGAGGGGAATGGGAGTAGGGAAGTTAGAGTGAATCAAAGACTACTTTCCTATGTGCATGTGTGTTCATATGTGCATACGTGACCAGTGTAATTCCACATCATGTACAACAAGAATGGGAAGTTGTACTCCACCTATGCATAAGAGGCCAAAATCCATTCTGTTATGTATAAAAAAATTAAAAAATAGTATAGATAGAAAAATGGTCCATTTTACAGTTTTGTTGCTTGATTCTACTCACCTGGTGTTGGCCTGCTCGTAATTTTCCAGCATCCTTGGGATGCCAATGAAAGCAGCTGTGGAGTCCCATTTCTGTGGGTGCAGTCACCACTCCCACAGCACCCTACACTGATGGTCACTGAACCTCTGCTCACTCAGATCAATGGAAAAGCCAGGGCCAATCTTCCTCTCTGGACAGTGACAGGGACTTCCTCGTACTGAGCTCCAACCTCACTCTGGACACTTTCCATCCACAGGACCTGGTTTTGACCTCTGGAGCTACACACAGAATAACTGTCTTCTATATTCCTGAACTCTTCAAGTAGTCCAAGTTAGGACATGCCCCCCAGCTCCCTCATCACGCCCTAGATTCCAGCTGCTCAGTCTACAAAGCACAGAAAGCAATCACGAGTACAGAGTTAACTCAAAACCGAGTCTGACCATCAGACAGCAGGAAGGCCCTGGTGTCCCGTCATTGAACACAGCCAGTGTTATTAATGCAGCCCCACACAATTGTGTGTTATTGGGGGCGGGGAGAGATGGGGAAACAGAAGGTGGGAGGTTTTGGGGTTTGTTTTTCGTTTAAAGGGTAGCTAAGTGACAAGAGAAGCCTGTGGGTTTTTCCTTTTTTTTAAAAAAAAAGAAATACACAAAAATACAAAGGTAGCACAGTGAGGTTCCACATGCTCTTCACCAGTTTCACCCAAGGGTTCCCTCTTGCATAGCTACTGTACAACTTCAAGACCAAGAATTTCACGTTGGTGCAGTGTGCACGGTTAGAGGCACATCATCTCATCCATGTGCAGATTCATGTGGTCACCACCAAGGTCAAATGAATAACTATTACCATCACCCAAAGATCCCCCTCATGTTACTGCCTCATAGGCACATCTCTCTCATACCCCCCCCCCACTCTCTAATCCCTGGAAACCCTTGGTTTTCATCTCTATAATACTGTTTCAAGACTGTTATCAAATGGAATCATACAGTATGTGACCTTTGGAAGTTGGTTTTATAAGTCAGCATAGTGCCCCCGAGATCCATCCAGGCCATGTGTACCAACAGCTCGTTCCTTTTCATTACAGGGTAGTATTCCACAGTGTGGATTAACTATAGTGTAACCATTCACCCACTGAGGGGCAATTGGTTCATTTTATTGATGTTGCCAAAGTTGCCTGGGTAGAGTTATTTGTAGTATTCCTTTTATATCTGCAGGTCTGTAGGGACATCCCTTTTTCATACCTGACAATCATTTGTGTCTTCTCATTTGTAGTTTTTGCTAGAGGTTTTACTGATATTTTAAAATAACTTATTTCACTGCCTTTACTGTCATTTTTATCACTGTCACTGATTTTTGTTCTTTCTGATTCTAGGTCTTTGCTCTTTCTCAAGTTTCTCAAAAGTTGGGAGCTCAGATTATTCATTTCAGACTTTTCTTACTTTCTAATATATAGTTCTAAAATTTTCATGTCTGCACTCTTCTGCTGCTTTAATGTGCTATATTTTCATTTAATATTTTTAAAATTTCTCTTAAGAATTTGATTTGTGAGTTTTGGGGAGAGTATTCTTTGGTTTCCAAATCATTTTCCTGTTATCTTATTGACTTCTAGTTTGATTCCATTGTGGCTGGAAAAACACATGCTCTGTATGGTATCAGTTATTTAGTTTGTTGAGGTTAGTTTTATGGCTTTGGTATATATTCCCTGGGCCCTTGAACCTTCTGCTATTGTTGGGTGGAATGTGCTATAAATATTGATTGCATCTTGGTTAATGTATTAGTGACTTCTATATCCTTGTTTTTATTTGTTCTATCAATTGTTAAGAGTAGGATACTGAAGTCTCCAGATGTAACTATGGATTTGTCTGTTCCTTCCTTCAGTTCTACCAGTTTCTGCTTAACATATTTTGCAGCTTGTTGGGGCATACACACCCAGAATTGATATGGCTTCTAAAGGACCTGATCATCTCATTATATAATATCCTCCTGTCTCTGGCATTTTTCTCTGCCTTGTTTCAATTGCACAGTAGAGAAAGTCCTGACAGTACACCCAGCCTCCTCTGGCTCCATCCCAGCAAGAGTATCAGTAAGGGCCCCTCATCACAAGCAGATGAGGGTACAAGTCCTGGTTCCCCATGTGGTTGGTCTCCACGGACTCCTGGCTAAGGGGCTAAGGCACTTATCCACAGACAGGGCTGAGTGGACCAGTTCCTCTCAGAGAACAGTATGGAGAACTGTTAGAGGGTGGCCAAACGTGGTAGTAGAGGACCAAGAGCAATAGTTTTTCCTCAGAGTGACAAGTGGAAATGTTGAGAAGGCAGGAGAAATTAGGGTCTTTTAACAGCAAGTATGAACAAGTTTCTGAGGATGTCATACATCAGAGCCCTTCACCCTGAAATGAAAGCACAATGGTGGGGTGTCCTGCCTAAAGTGACCACCCAACAAGGAGCTACAGCCTAGAAGCTACACCTGAAACACACGCAACTGAATATGGCAGACAGGCAGGGAGAAGGCCAGGGCCGGGTGATGGGGGGACCATAGTCACATCAGATTTAGTCAGAACATTTGCATCCAGCTCTATCCTGATTCTCTAAGTTTACTTTTCTCTACTTTTGTTTTTCTTTCCTTTTTGTTATTTCTAGAAAAGTTTCCATTTGAAATATTACAGTATTTCAGCTGAACTAAGAGGAAAAAGGACAATGTCTTAGGAATATGCACTGGAGCCAAAATTGCTAGCAGAGTGAATGTCCCAACTGGCCACGCGGGATGCAGCAGCTGTCTGTCACCTCTTAGGGCAGGCAGCCTCTGTGCAGCAAAAATGCAGATGGAAGTGTGGGAACAGACCCTTCCCTAGTCATCCCTCCTTTGATCCTAACCAGGATGCTGCTCAGGCCACTCTGCCCCCAGCAGGGAGTCGCTGCACTCTGGGAAGTTTGTCTGGCAGGTGGCTGCAGTGACAGAGGCAGAAGAGGGAAACAAGCACGTGTGCTGGGCCACAGCGGGCCCAGAGGGAGACAGTGCACAGGGAGAAGGCACAGACAGAGCAGGTGGAGCACGGCAGTGTCAGCCGACCACAAGACACATACATGGGCACCGTGGGGCATGATTTATGTCCCTGTGTCATAACAGGAAATCACTAAGACTTATCTGCATAATTAAGCAAACATACAGAGCCATGTTTTAAAATCAAAGTGTTGCAAAGTTCATAAACACTAAGAGACTATTAAATTTAGATGAAATAGGATTTGCCCAGGACCAGACAGGCAGGTACCTTGACCTATTTTGTGGGGAAGAGAAGAATTTTCCAAGCAAGTCATTTGTACACATCAGGGGTTGGCAAACCACGGTCTCTGAGCCAAAGTTGGTTTTTGCACAGCTGCTAAGAATGGCTTTTGCAGATAAACATTTGCAGTCAATTTGATGATAGGAAACACTAACTTTGAATCCCAGTTAAGTGAAATGTTATCTTCTCCCCAAATTCCATCCATATCATTAGATCTGAGTTATAAAAGCATTGTACTCAATTATTACTATTAAATTGAGTTTGGTCAGTAAAACAATCTCTTTCATCATTGAGGTACCTACTCAATATTCTCAATTTTCTAAAATATTTATCTTTTGGTCCTTTACAGGAAAATCTGCCAAACTCTGGCATAAATAATAGAAACAAACCAGCAAAAAGTAAGCCTTTGGGATATTATTAAGTATTGCTAAATCACCTAAATAAAACATGCTGATACTGTAAAAATTAAGTAAAGCACAATTAAGCAGCACTCAATTTACCTTATGGTAACTAATTCAAAAATAGAAGGCACATTTATTTAAACCGTTCTCTGGGTCAGACTTTCCACTGGTTAGAAAGGGAGGGTTTCCCACCAAGGGAGGGTTCTCTTTTCAAGTAAATAAAATAACCTTGGGCCTGATTCAAGAGATTCCGACCAATTGTATCTTCAGTTGTTTACTATTGATGACCTTTAAGTATTTACAACTCAGATCCACATTTAACCACCCAGCAGCAACTAGCAATGTTGGGAGGTGAAGCCTGGGAGGGCTGGACCCAGGGGAGGGGAGAGTGCCTTCTGCCAACCACTCAGACACCACATAGGCTTATGCCCCAGGGTCCACAGACCCATGCTGGTTTTTCCAATTCTGGATGAAGCTGTCAGTGCAGAGCACAAGACTTTCACTCTTAGAGGGTAAAAACCACTCACATCTCACTTGAGCAGTTGGCCACCCACTGAGCCCCGAGTTCCATCACAGCTCAATGTCTCTGGAGCACAGTTTTGGTAACATTGAGTTGTTTTTTTTTCTAACACTGATTTTTTTTTTAATCTGAAAAGATGGGTTTCCTGAAATGAGGTGATGTGGATTTGGAGAGAACAAATGGGCCAACTTAGTAAAAACAAGAAACACAAGAGGCAGGAAAACATTACAAAGACATCAAAGTGGCCCAGACTGGCCCAGTAGGGTCTCCATGACTCCCTTGGCTCCTGTGGTGGCAAAACTTTGACAGATGTGCCTGAGGGTTTTGAATGGTCTTCAGAAACAACAAATCTACAGAGTGATATAAAAGCTAAACCTGATATTTGCACATTAGCACCAGGGAAACAAGCCCTCATCTGCTAGGATGTCTCCAAAACCACAAGGTTCAGTGAGGAGCTACAAAACCAAGGAAAAGAGCCTAGAAGACCAGACAGTTCCCCACACCTGTTGAAGGCTCCAATCTGCCATCACTCAAAGCAATCAATCCAGGCAGTGCTGGACTACACTTCAAAAATTCCACCTGTGATGGTTAATATGGATTGTCAATTTGAGAGATGGCCAAGATTAAAAGAACTCGGGGTATGTCTACATGGACGTTTCCAGAGACAATGGGCATGTGGAACTGTAAACTGAGGTGAGGAGATCTGAATGTGGGTGGCACTATCCAATAGGCTTGAGGGTCCAGAAGGAACAAGAGGGAAGGAGGTGGAGGAAGCCCCGTGGGGGGTGAGTCAATCAGCTCCTTCACGTGTCCAACATGGACTCTTAGCAACAATTCTCTAGGGAGCTTCCAGGCCTCTGGTCTTGGACTGAGGCAGCATCACTGGTTCCTCTTGTTCTGAGGCTCCAGCTTCATGGACTGAGCAGCTACTGATTCCTCTGGCTCTCTCGCCTGCAGAAGACCTTTGTGGGACTATCCATCTCCTGATTTTGTGAGCCCATCTCAAATTCCTTTTATTATCATCCATGTTTGTGTAAATGTGTATAAATAAAAATATTTAGGTATACCAGCCATTTAACCCTACACCAGGAAATAAGATATTATCCCCAGGTTATACGTGAGAAAATTGCCTTTGAGGATTTTGAGATCCTATATTCAAACAAGGCTGCACATCTTCCCTAAATGGTTCAGCTCCAACTCAAGTTCGAAGGAACCCCAATGTTTCAGTTTCTGCTGATGAAAGTGTCCCTAGACTCACCATCTACTTCTGTATTTGAGTAAGTGCTTCCAGTATATTTGACTCTTCCCTATGTCGTAGGGACCGTGAGCATGTGCCTCCTTGATTGCAGGGACTGCTCAACCTCAGGCTCTTCTCCTGCCTCTCATGGCTTCCCTAGTTTCTCCTTGTGCACCATGCCCACCACGCTGGACTCACCAGTGACACCTGTTTTCATTGTAGAGTGTTATACAGTTTCTGTCCACCTTGGCCACAAGGTGACTTCATAGCCTGGGCTTGAGTGGTCACATCTGATGTCCTTCAATCCTAATGACAGAGAAGTCAATGTCTACTAAAACCCAGAGCCCAGGCCAGCAGGGCCCAGAGCAGCCCTCAATGCCTAGCTGCCCTGCTTTGTCACCAGGTAACCTTGATGCCTCCCAAACCTGGGGAACTGTTCCAACCTCCCGCCTGAGTTTTCAACTCAGTTATCCTCCTACCCACGGACATGTTCACGTAAAATTCCCATGAGCAGTTCAAACTCACAAACACACCCCTCAAAATGCTCCCTCCACTGTCCTCTCTGCCTTAGCGACATGAGAGGCACCTTACTACTTAGCTGAAAGTGGGTTTATCACCTGATGCCTTCCCCTCTTTCAGGCCTGTCCCCCACACAGATGCTGTTCTAAGCTCCTGTTCTGAATCCCACTGCTTGGACTCAGGACTTACCCTTCACTTACCCATCTCCAGAGTCTCAAGGTCTCTCCCCAAACCAAGTCTGGACATTGGCCCTCTCCCACCTGGGCCTTTGAATGCTCAACACTTCGCTTTACACAAGAGTTGAAGCTCCTCTAAGGGACATCCAACATGAGTACCATGGGGCCCTGCTCCTCCTCTAGCCACCTCTCCTGCTCTTACCACCCCAGCAGAAGGATGCAGCAAGGTTTAGTCTGTCCCTCACCTTTGTGAATTTGTCCCCCTTGTCCCCTGCCTGTCATGGACAAGACTTGATTCAATTATCACCTCTTCCCCACTTCCCATCCCTTAGCTGGGTTGCTTGGGACCTAAAAAAGAACTTTTAGGGATTCTGTTGTTATAACAGAACCACATGGTGACAGTGAGGTGGTGGCGGACCTCCTCAGCCAGCCAATGCAGTGGGTGCTTTACCTCATTTCTTTACCTCTATGCCCAGCACTCAGGAATCCTCAATAAATATTTAGCAATAAATGAATTTCATGCCTATAGTGCTTTTCCTGGAAACTTCTATATCACAGAATTTCTTCAGGCCAGGGATTTTTTAGCTGTGCCACCCTACCCAACCACAGAACCCTGTTCACTTCCTGTTCCAGAGAATGGGCTCCTCATGTAGGTTCCCAGTCTGCCTGAAGCCAACGCAGCCTTCCTGACCCAGCAGGAGAAAGATTAAGGAGCTCAGGCAACAAGACAGTATCTTGAATTCTTTACAACTAAAAACACAATTGAGCTCCATGCTTGGCCTAAAATACAATGTTGTTCTTTCTCTCTGCCTTATTTTCTCATTTTGCAAAGCCTTCATCCCTCTGGCCATGGGAGGATGTGGGCATCCAATCTAAGCACGCAAGGTTCCTAGGTAGCTCCAGACAGCCTTAGCAACATGGCAGAGAGGAGGTATTCCTAGAGGGCTACACAAGGACAGGTTCACAGCATTCAAACACCAGCCCACATCCAAGCTCTTGAAAGGCTTGCTTGGGGAAAGGGCAGGGCAGGTCCACATTAGGCCCAAGAGCAGTGGCTACTCAAGAACCATGTCCTGACTCCACTGGCTTGGGTCCATATCCCACCCGAGGTGGCACAACACTGCAGAGGACAAAGAGCTTAAGGGCACAGGGGAAGCATATAAAGCTCTTGCCCCAGGGTAGTGCTGGCAGATGCTACCACATAAGCAGGACGTCATACTGGGATCAGTGAAACCATCAAACCGAGTAGGCACTACACTAAGGGGGCTTTGAATGACTGAAGGAAACAGCTTTCACTTCATCTAAACTTCTGGTTTTAGCAACAGAATCTTTCTCCAAAGAAATCTCAGGCGCAAGCCTGAAATATCACACAGGAAAAAGGCAAAGTTCCTGTGCTGTTTCTGCTTTACAGGGACCCCAGATTTATGGAATAACACAGAAAACCCCTGGCTATCCACACAAAGGTAGTCAGTGAACATGACAGATGATTCTTGGGAAGGTTTTGGTTTTTGGTCTCCCACCAAAAGTGGAGCAGGTGCCAAAAGCCCTGAAGCATTCCCAGTGGGATGGGAAACAAGAGCACCCATCAGCCAGGCTGGACACAGGGACCATGACTGCAGCAGTGCTTCCTCTGGCTGTGACACACTGAGGAGGCCTCAGTTGGTCTCCACTCCTGGGGCCCTGCAAAGCCACTGCAGATGGCCCCCTTCCTCTCTACTGTTCCAGGGAGGGTGGAGTTCAAGGAAAGTGGCCGGAGAAAAAGGCAGACAAAGGCACTAGAGTTTTCCAACATTCAGACCAAGAGTAAGGGCTGAATCATGACAATCATACCTGTGTGTGTCCTGAAACCTACTGAGATGCTGCACACCTCAGTGTACTTGAAATCACAGAGGCTCTCTGATGTTCCAAATTACGGTTATGGAGAAAATACATTAAGGGAAATGATTTGGGGTTGGAAGAAACTTGAGGATCCATGAAGCCACATGATAGTGAAGAGATCTGTGCAGAGGCAGCTGAGCAGAGGACAGGCAGATGGTGCACCTAAGTGGAGCATGAAGCACAGTTTGAAAGAAAACCAAAGTCAAACTGCAAAACCATGGTTACCAGAGAGAAAAGAGCACTGCTCACATAGTACATCCACATGGATAGAAGAGCAACGGTTGCTTGAATGGAGATGGAGGCTGTTTACACATTTCACTGTTGGGTTTTCTTTTTGTTAACAAGGTGGAAAACACTCTAGTTGAGGAACATCCACAGCTCAATGTCTAGCTGGGAGACTGAGCAAACATGCAGCCCCTGGACCTCAGTTTCCCTATGTTTAAAATAAAAAGGTCCAAGTAGGGGGCCTCTAATGAATCTTTTAATATCCTTTGTCCATCTGGCCAACCATTGGATTTGGCACAGAAATAGCTCAGCCATGGCCACAGAGGCAAGGCCCTTAAGGACCAGTGGAAACAAGCCAAGGAAAAGTCTCTTCCCAGCCCAAAGACTCCAGGATCTCAGTCACATGGTCACTTACTCACCACAAGGGCCTTAGGGAAAACAAGACTCAAAGCAAGCCCCAACTACTGAAAAGTAACCATGAATGCAGATTCCTATGTTCAGAAGTAGCAGTTCTGACTCAGGCTAAAAAACATACAATATATTAGGATAAGAATCAATATGAATATATCCTTTACCCAGCCACTCCACTCTTAGGTGTGCCCTAGAGAAACTCAGATGCACAAAAAAGCACAACAAGAACGTGCATGCTGCCACTGTCTGCAATCACAAAAACTAGGTATGACCTAAATGTGGACCAAGCATAAAATTGATAAGCAATTGCAATACATTCATATAACAGAGTTCTATCCAGGAGTAGAAATGGACAAGTAAGGCCACATTATCAGCACTGATGAGTCTCATTGTGTCAGTCAGCTTTCCCTCACTGTAACAAAATACCTGAGATAACCAACTTTAAAAAGAGGAAAGGCTTATTTTGGCTCACAGTTGTGGAGATTTCAATCTATTGTCAGCCTGCTGCCTTTGGGCCTGTAGCAAGAAAGCACATCATGGTAGAGAGGACATGATGGAGGAAGCTGCTCATTTCATGGCCACTAGGAAGTAAAGACAGAAGGGAACAAGGGTCCCAACCTCCCCTCTCAAGGTATACTCCTAGTGGCTTAACTTCCTGTGCCATGGACTGGGGACCAAGCCTTTAACACAGATCTTTAGGGAGGATTTAAAAGCTACACAATAGCGTTATGACCACTTATTCTTTCAATAAGCACTTCACAAATACAAACTTTACTGTGTGAAGATGCTGTCTTAGCAGGGGGACACTTGATGGAGTAAAAGAGATGAAGCCTCTGCCCCTGTGGGGGTGGAGAGAAAAGCAACCAACACCAGGTAACACATACCATGATGGAGCAGGGTGGGAAGAAGGTGCTACCTGTCAGAAAGGCCAAATCAGATTGATAATTCTTATTTTAAGCTAACTGGTAAGTGTATAAGGGTTTATCTTTATTATTCATTATACCTTTTTCTAAGTTTAAGGTGTTTTGAAACAATTTTTATCATAAATATGATTGATAAGGAAAATTATTAACAGATGAGAATACTAATGTCATCCACATTTATGGTTTCAAGTCTTGTATTCACACCCCTACATGCCTGATGCCACCCACACCCCAGGTTGATCTCTCTCAAGAAGCAGAGGTTCTCAAGGTCAAGAGTGATGCTCCTAGATCCTACCAACCCTAATAGAGCCTGCTGCTACAGCAGTTAGTGGGGAATCTTGGAGATGTGGCTTCCAGTGTCGGAAGTCTATTCCACATCACATGGTGTTTACAGGGTTTAAGCCACCTTATCCTTTTTACAGCTCTAAAACATATAAATGAAAAAATTCCCCCAAACCTTATGTATCTTTAGCTTTTATATTGAGAAGAGGACAAAATGCATTTGCTCAACAAGAGAGAAAGTGGCTAAAGTAGATTGCTCCTGAGACTTGATGATGAATCTTGATAGTTCAGATACTGGGAAGAGACCTGGCCATTGCCTTGCAGATAGCTAAACAAAGAGCACTAGAAAAATTCACGTGTCAAATTCTATCAACCTGATAAGCAATTGGTACTTAAACCCATCTGTCTTTGCTGCCCCATCAGAACCACAGCAGCTTCCATCAACAGGATTTTCACAGTTAAACACTGTGCTGATTAGCTAAATCTAGAGCACCACCATCCAAAGCTGGCATGAGTATCACCAACAGCTACGTCTATTTATAACACTCCAAACGAGAAAGCTGCCATCTGCCCTCCAGACATTCTTTTTTATAGCACAAGATGGTGAGGTTTGCCTGGGGTCAGAATCCCCTTCTGAGAGCATGAGCTGTAAGCTGTGATGCACAGCATTCTATCCAGGTAATACTGATCCATCATGGGGGGGACTTAGTGTCAAAGAGCAGGATCATCAGTGATTCAGCACAGCACGCTGGCACAGCAGGTGTGGGAATGGGTAAGGTAATGCTCATCAGTGCAGCTTTCTAAAAGGGCAGAAGCTGTGCAATGAAGTCAGTTTTTCAGCACTCAAAACATTCAATCTGACAAAGCAGCCATGTTCCCTTTTTAATACTCTAAAAACTCTGATAAAGAAAGGTGGTGGCACTTTAGCAGTGCATGTGGTAATGGCTTTGTATAAAACCTGAGCAAATGAGATCACCCAGTACCCAGAGGACCACAGGAATGAACTTCCAAGGCTATCTGAGGCTAACAGAAATCCAGGTACAGACGCAAGACACCAGCTCAGATCCACCCAGGTGAGGGCATTTGTACCCTGGGGGACAAGGGAGAAGCACATTCCCCTTTGAATCTCTCAGCACTGTGGCTCTTTGCACAGGTAGAAAGAAAGTGAGCAATAGACAGAGTCGGGTCCTGAAAAACACCATGTTTTGTGGTCAGAAAGGCAGAGCACCTTGTTCCCAGCAAACCATTTCAAGAACAGGCTGTTTCAGGTTCCCAGATGCAGTATGGCAGCCTGAACAGGACAAATCAAGAATACCAAGAAGATCTCTGTCCACACACATGTGGATATGGCATTGGCTACAATCATATTCATGTTGAGTTTTTCCTTCTAGATTGCGATTCCAAGACCCCTCTGTTTTATCCTCATGCCAAGGATTTATTTTCCCTGACATCCTCCAGACAAAAATCACTCGTTAATTATTTAACCAAAGCATCTACCACTGAAGCACCCACCAGTCACTGAGTGGCAGAGGACAAATACCAGAGGGTGTGGTCCTCAAGGAAGACTCCTGTCAGGGAGGACAGGAGCAAATGATTATAAACAGCCTGTTATGTGGGAAGATCACATGCTGGGAGTATCCTTAGGAAGAGGTCCCCAGAAAAGGTGACACAGGAATGGTAACACAAAAGGTGGAGAGAGTGCCTATAGCAGGCTGAGGTGGCAGAAAAGTCAACAAGAGCAGGAAGATGGAGTGCATTGAAGATTCTGACCCTGCCACACAACTGGGCCTCGTGTAGACCCAGAGTCGTAGTGGAGGCTGTCCTGCCACAGTGGTGGTTCAAAGATCGTCTCACCCTCACTACACTGCCACTCTGGTGAGCATGCCCATGGCTGCCCTAATGCTGTTGTCAAGTGGTGCTCATGGTGAACCTGCCGCCACTGCATGCAGTATCTCAGACCCAGAAGCTCACACAAACGGTGGAATCAGGTGCTCCTCTCTGCCCACCAACCTTATCAGCTACGTGAGGAAGAAATGGCACAGTACTACTTCTCCCTACAGTGTCCTGCGAACAGGTCTGGTTGCCTGGTACAAAGCCATAAGCAAGAGAAGAATTAGTTCTTTTATTTAGAGTCCCCTTAGGGTAAGCGAAAGGGTGCGTGCTACTGTCCCTCATGACCTGGCAGCTTAGAGGACACAGGAACCTTCTAACTCACTTGTTTAAGAGAACTTATGTTTCTCAGTGCATAGTAAATCAGAAAACCTAATTTAGACAGATGACTCAGATGAGATGCCTCTTCTGTGGCTTAATACGTAGAGCAGCAAAAATCTTGCTCATGAGTTGGCTTATATGCCTTGCTTATATGCCTCCTCTAGGCATAGCTCCATAGAGGAGGATCAGAGGAGCCACAGGCTGGACAATGGTTCCAGGATCTCCCCAGGTGCTAGAAAGTGCAGCTGGTTGGCCATTGTCTGTGGAGCCACAGCATCCAGACACAGGCTTCATAGAGTATCTGCTTGCCCAACCAGATGGGGAACCAACAGGGCTTCTTACTAGGTCTAGAAGTCTAATATCTTAACTTTAAGTTACAAAAGCTTTATCCATTCTTGGTTCCAAGAATCTTTCACATTAGGACTTCAACTGAAGTAGAGAGATTTTGTAATCCACATAGAATTTAAAACCAAAAGTTCCACGTTTATTTTCAAGCTGGCTAGAAATATTTTGCTTTTGCCTACATGAGAATATTTGACTCAAGTATATTTCATGTTTTATGAAATTCCCATGAAACATAATACATTAAGCTGACTATAAAAAATGAAAATCTGAATTATGAAAAGCAAACATCTTGAACAACTAAGCAAAGAATAACTTAATAACTGTTTCCTATGCCTTTGAAATGGATGATGTAGGATTGAACTACTTAAGATTTATCAACTACCTTTGGAAACAATGCTGACGCAAGCAAAGTTGGGATGACTTCAGGATTCTCTTCCAAAACCTAACAGTGCGGTGTTTCTGTGTATATCCATCCTTACTAGATGGCCCCTGTCCTGAGCCACTCACCAAGTTCCTTGTGGTGAGGGGCTTTGGCCAGAGCCCTTCTGCCTCCACCTCCACCGCAGTCTTCTGCACAGGGCGTGTGCAGATGAGCAAATAAGTGAATGGGGAATGCAGAGAAGGATGAGGTAAGACCACCTCTGCAGAACAGCGCTGCCTCTGTCTGTCTTCATAGGCAGGAGCACCCAAGAGATCTCTTCCTGAAACAGCCCCATCTTTATACAGCAGCTGTTTGTGCATGACACGGAGATTAGTAAATTTTGAATTTTCTTCTGAATCACCTTCCCCTTTATTTGCTCATGTGTGTGTCAGAGAATCCTTTATTTGATGGGTATGGACATAAGCAACCATTGAGACTCATATGAGCCAGTCCCTTTGCAGGAGGGTCTGCCCAGGCGGTAGAAGATGATCATGCAAGAAGAGATACAGAAATGAGAGGAATTCAGCTTTAATGGATGTCATGAAATTGCCCAAAAAGCCAAGGGCAGCACTCTATGAAGCCTTCACCTACCCCACCACCAGACAAAGGCTTCCATCTCTTCTGAGGTGGCACAGCATTTTGTACTGATTTTAGCAAGTCCAGATGGTTTTGTATTTTGATTGTGTGTAACTATATTCATTTTCTAATCTTGTATAACAAATTGCCACAAACTTAGCAGCTTAAAACAACATGCATTTATCATTGTACAGTTTCCATGGGGCAGGACGCCAGGCATAGCCTAACCAGGCTTTCTGCTCAGGGTCTTACAAGGCTGCAGCCGAGGTGTCAGCTGAAGCTGTGGTCCCCTCTGAGGCTTGAGATCCTCTTCCAAGCTCATGTGGTTATTGGCAGAATCCATTTCCTTACAGCTGTACAACTCATGGTGGCTTGCTTCTTCAAGGTCAGCAGAAGACAGTCTGATTTCTGGACCTTCTTTTAAGGGTTCGTCTATTAGGCCCATTCTATATAAGATAATCTTGACTCAAAAAGATTAAAGATTAGGAACCTTAATGACATCTGCAAATTACCTTTGCTATATAATGTAACCTGATCATGATTCCATGATACTCACAGGTCTGGCCTGCACTCAAGGGGAAAGGATTATGCAGGATGTACACCCACAGGAGGAACCTTCTGGACAATCTTAGAACTCTGATGGCAGTCTCTAAGCCACTTTCTCTACTACATTCACTACTACTCACTCTCCTTAGCACCTCATTCTGGGTCTTCATCCCATGACTTACCATTAGTTTGTGTTGTTCTCTGCTATTTTTTACTGGACCCCCAAGTGACAGACTTATGTAAAGCAATCAAGTAACACTCATGGATGAATGACTCCAATCTTTATTGGAAGCCCCAACCACAGAAAAATGGGGGATGTCTGAATTGACAAAAAGCAACAAAACCTAGAATTTAGAGGAGGGTGATGTTTATACAAACTTTCAAAGAAGACCCAGGGAAAGAAAGAGGCTGTAGAAAAACAAGTGGGGCTAGTAAGATGTACACAGGGCAAAAAACGTTTGGACCTTGCTGGGAATATAAGTAGATATGAGGGAAGATGGGAAGGAATAAAAGTGAGCGTGGTCCCCTACCTGTGGCACTTTCCTCTAGAGTACCAACTGACTTTTTAGTCACCAATGAGTCCAACCTCCTGGTATTTCTACAAGCCCTCTTGATTCCAGTTCTCAGGTTCTGAAGAAGCTGCAAACCCCACTACTGTCCCCCGTGCATCTGGCCTCACCATACAGATATGAATTCCTGCATAGAAACTACATTCACCCTCCTAACCCTTCAAAATCCTATAGATCAGCATGATCCAAGGGAAATTATTTTTCTTTTTAAACAATGACCTGGCTAGGCTCTGTTAAATTAAGCCAATGGCTTTTTTTGAAGTGACAAGGGGACCGTATGTTTGGTGACAGCCTGGGGATCCTACAGCAACTAAGCATGAAGACAACAGAGGGGCAAACAGCTCTGCTTTCATCACTTCTGCTTCTCATATTTGACCTGGAACCACAGAACCACAGACATGGAAAGAATCTAAGAAGTCAATCAGTAGCCCCTGACCCCAAACCTAGCAGCCCTAATAGGTTATCTGGTCTCTGCTGCAGCATTTCTAATTCAATGCAAAGTAGTGGCTCTGTGATTGGAAAACCTCTAATGGCCACACACCTGTTTAAAATCAACTCAACAAAACATTTGGAAAATGCCTCATATTCTCTAAAATAACCAAACACCATATACAGTCTTCCTGCCCTCACTCCCACCTCACGAGCTGTTGACAGACATCACTAATCAACTGTGGCGCTCACTCCTGCTGATGCTGGATGTGGATTCAGAATCCTCAACAGACTGCTCCAGAAAGGCACCACTGATCAGTTTATGTTGGCAAGAGAAATAAACTAATTTTCCAACTCTGTTCTTGGAGCTTGCCTTCAGTCAAAACCCACTTTCCCATAACTTCTATTCATTGCTCCTAATCCACCTTTAAAACCAACAATTTTGTCACTTCCTCCAAAAACAAAAACAACAACAACAAAAAAACCCTTCTTAGCTAACTACATCTAAACTCATCCTCCACTTGAACACTTGCAGGCTCAAGCCCAGCCCCAAGAATGGGGTTCCTGGGAAGGAAAAGAGTAGAGCAACAATTCCAGGATAATCCGGGGACCCAGCAGTGGCAGAAATGCCTCTGTAGCTGGGAGGCTATGGAGTACTCTTTTCCCTATATGAACTGGCTCCAGAAGTGGATCAAGGTCAATCTAGCATATGAGTAGCTTTGGAAGAGTTCAGTTTTAAGGAGCTGGGATAGGTAAAGAAAGCACAGGATAACAAGGATACTGAAAACCGAAGCAAATGCAAACCCTATATATATCACACTTCATCATTTATCCTATAACCCCTATCTCCCTGTTTCATGTCTTACTGAACATGCATACATAGTTCTTGGTAGAAAGTTTGTACTTACCCACAATCATTCACTGAACACTGACTGAACAAAACCAAGATGTAGCTTCACGCATGGCTCCAGGGACTCCCCTCCTGCTCATTCAATGTTTTCACCCACTATCTGTTGAATATCTATACTAAGGAGCAGGCTGGTGCTGGGGCTGTGTTTGTACAACATTGTTCCTGCCACCAAGGAACTCTTGTTCCATCTGTCTCTGAGGTAGGTAAATAACGCCTCTCCATATAAAATAGAGTATACAATACAATCCATAGCTGCATATATTTTATCTACAAAAAATGACCTTTAAACATTTAAGATATATAGCATTCTGTTCTGCTCAACTAGCAAAATTATCAAAAAGAAAATTGAATCATTTGGTATTTTTGGCTAAGAAACACAAATCAACTTGGCCATGGTGTTTTAGAAACAATTAGGTAGGCTAAAGCTTCAAATGAACACATTCTGGTGCTGGTAGGCTAAACAACTGGTAGGCTAAAGCTTCAAATGAACACATTCTGGTGCTCTTAAATTATCAGTACAAATCAGCTTCCTCAGATACTGATGTGCACTTGTTACCCCATTTAGCCAGTTTTTACCACATCCTAGAATATTCCTGGCCTCAAAAATGTTATAGAATTGAGATGGACACTGACAAGCTACAGCCAATATGGTATAAGAAATTAACCAAGGATCCATGGCCCTTGGTGCATGTTCAAATATGTATCACCAGTCAGGATAGTGAAAAGCCCAGGGTGTGCCCAGAGGGCCAATATACTGGGTGAAGGAAGGTCTCCTGGAGAGTGTAACATCTGAACCCTACCTTAGAAGATAATAGGATGAAAAAAAATGTGTTATCATTTGGATCTAGAGCATCCCCCAAAAGCTCATGTGTTGAAGGCTTGGTCCCCAATGCAGCAACAGCCAGAAATGGGGCTTTAGGGAAGTGATTAGATCATGAGAGAGATGACCTCATCAGTGGGTTAATTCATTGATAGCTGAATCGACTAGTAAGTGGTGGTGGAAATTGTAAGCAGGTGGGACGTGGTTAGAGGAAGGTTACTCGGGGTATGCTCTTGGGGACTATCTCATCTCTGATCCCTTTCTCTGATTCCTGGCTTCTATGAGCTGAGTAGCTTTCCTTTATACACCTTTCAGCCATAATGTTCTACCTCACCTTAGTTCCAAGCCAATGGAGACAGCTGACCATTGACTGAAATCTCCAAAAACGGTGATCCAAAATAAATCTTTCCTCTAAGTTATGTCAAATTTTGGTAACAAGAAAAACTGACTAATACAACATGTGAGGCAGGTAAAGAGGGGTGAGCAAGAACCTCACAGGCTTCAGGAAGGAACAGAACTCTCCCTGGGACAGCATGTAGTCTATAGTAGCTCAGATTGATTTTCAGTGGCCCAGATAGACACACCACGTCAGGACATAGGTGGCTCTATCCACATGGCAGGGTCAGGGCTTCACTCTGAGGATGAGAAGAGCCACTGAATGATTTGAACTAAGGACTGAGGAAACCAGATCAGCAACATAGAAGGTGAACATATCCAACAGGCACAAAATGGACCAAAGGCAGACCGATGAGTTAGGGACTAGTAGAAGCAGGTTAGAAAGGAACAAATGGTGTTGTGAACTCAGAAACCCTTACTGGGAATGAAAAGAGATGAAATAACTTGGAAAAGATAAGAGGTGAAGGAGTCTAGGAGGCCCCTGGATGGGCTGGCTTCAATGTGATGGATGACCATGGCGTTTGCTAAGGTGATGAACCAAGTTGTCAGGGAGTGACTGGGATGTTACCATATCGGCTTCAGGTTTGGAAATGGTGAACTGTGGATGCAGAGACTCAGGACCCGACGAGTCAACAGGTTGGAGTCAGAGAATAATCTAGGCTGTGGGACATCAGTGGCAGGGAGAGGACAGTACCAGAAGAATGGTGCCATGCCAGAAAGCTGACCCAGTCCACCAACAGCCCTCCAGATATCAAAATACAGGAATCTATGAACACCAACTGCTTTTCCCAGCAAATCTCAGCCAAGAAAATAGTTTAAATTTTGCTTAAAACATTCTGTTCTATCATAAGCCTGGATTTGTAAGTCGAAGCCCTATAAAAGAAGACCACATGTAAGATAAAGTTACAGCCAAGGGAGCAATGCTTAGGCTTCAAGGTACACCTAGCCAGCAGTTCCTCGGGAAAAGCCTACCAGTCAAGCAAAGGACACAGTGCAGAGACACATCTCTGGTATGAGTAAAGTGGAAAAATTCTTGATGAACACGCAGCAGACAGATCTGCTCCTGGAAAATTCCACACTGTGTATAAGAATGGCCAAATAACTCTGCTTTTCTTTCTTCCTTCTCATGGCAGATAACAAGAAGATGATAGAGGCTTCTGTAAGAGAATAAAATTCTGGAGATATCTCTGGCCAAGGCAGACAGGAATGGTTTTTTCAGCTGAAGTACTCAGAGGCCTGAATGCATGAGCATAAAAAGGATTTGTGTGTGTGGCCCTTAAAACGAGTCCAATTTTCCAGGGAGGTGATTATATATGAAATGCAGTGACCTTTAAGAAGCATCTAATGAATCCAGGAAAGACTCAAGATTAAATCATAACACAAAGTTAAACCTCGCTTGCCATTTCTGTAGGTTAAAACAAGGAGAGTGTCTGCAAGTTCATATGGTTCAGCCTAATGATGTTCCAGGTTGGAGGTAAGGTTTGCCAGGTACATCCAGCTGTGCATTTCTTTATGAAGACTATTCCTGCACAGTATTTGTCACCACTTAATACTTGCTGCATTCAACAATATTCATATTCACTTCATGCTTAAAAGAATTAACACTAGGAACAAAGGATTCCCAAGCATAAACTAAGATTACCCAGAGATGGGCGTCTGCTAATTATAGGAGTACTTCTGGAAGAGAAACACGAAACCATCCTTAACGCTGATGGTGCCTACCTCGAGTCAGAAACTGGCAGCAAATACTACTCACTGTTAAAATGTGGTGCAGCTCAGGGTCACGTTTGACATGAGCTTCTCCTCTAGTATATGCCTCTCCTGCCTCAAGAAAAGGGGAAACAAAGGGTATCTTCTTCTGTCAAAGATCAGGACCTGACTCTGCCCTGCCCTTCTTCCTCTGGCAGGAGCTCCCCTGACTACCTGCACCACATTCCTGCACACAGTGCTTGTGGGCTGGCAGAATGTTAGGGCATAGACTATGAGCAGTGATAACTCAGACAACTCAGCATTTCTAGAAAAAATGGCAACACTACAAGGAGGTTTCAAAACACCCTCCTCCAAATTGACCCAAGTAACCAGAGAAGCACAAGTGGAAAAGAGGTCTCAGGGAGGCCTGAGACTAGGGGTACAATGACTCACACCACTCACTAACAGGTCCACCCAGAGGCACCAGAGACTGCAGCTGGTCCAGAGGGTACAATGAGAATATTATCTAGTACCCTTCCCAGGATACAATGCTACAGAAAGTGATGCAGCAAAATCAGGTAACTGCTCAGTACCCCTTGATCTGGGCAGGAGAGCCATGAATGATCCCAGTTTAAGTTCATGTTTTGGCCCTTGGATAGGCTGGAATAAAAAGGACACAAGCATAGGTCTTGGCCAGTCTAACTCAGTTTCTCAGGAGGGTGCATGCCTGCTGCAGGGCACACAGGGGAAGCCACTGTGACCCCAGATGGAACCCTCAGAAGACATTGGGGAAGCATTTTCTGTTACCATGCACCCACAACAGCAGCACCAGAAGGGACTGCTATGCAGGCTGTGGCTTCCCTGGCCTGACAAAACTCCTCAGCATGTGACTGGTTCCACCTGGAGGCTGGATCCCAGGAGACCACTGAGGGCAGACACTCCAGGGCATAGAGAAAAGCAGACACCCAAAACAGAAGCTCTGACTACTCCACGAGAAGAGGAAAAAACAAACAAACATGGAGACCACATCCTTAGGCTGTGAATGGCCAGGTCTATCCAGCCTCCCAGGCCCTGTCCTGCAGCTATGAAGCAAGAACCAACAGCAAAGTCTCTGCCAGACATACTACCAGTGTAAGCATGAAAAAGGGAGTTTTAAACATAGGCCATGTGCCCCTGGCTCTGGGAGAGTACTTCTCACGTGAGCCTTTTTGTCTTTGCTGTGTGGTTGCTACAACCAAAGACTCCTGGCCCCAAATCAGAGCACTCCCTGATTGAGGCAAAACAAGCAAAGGTGAGGAGGATGCTTTGGAGGAAAGGACACTCCAAGCTAAATGTATAAAACAAGTAAACAAGGACCCAAAAGAGTCCTTTTGCTTCATCACATGGCAAGTATCAGGCTCAATTCAAAACTGAAAAATAGGAGAAAAAAAAAATAAAACTGTGGAGGAGAGATGAGACATGAAATTCTGCACCAAAAGAAACAGACATAGCACCACAAAGTTGGATGGGGAACACATGCTTGAAAAGGATTCATCCCAGGAATTAGAAGTACATGGAGACAGCAGTTTAGGACACTGGGGAAGACATCAATTCTTTCCAAGTTTGACCAGTTTAACAAAATGACAACCATTATTACAAACTACTTTTTAAAAATGACATTCATTGACAGAAGTGTATCATAATCACCAGGAAGGACACAGAAGACAAAGAACAATACCCCCAGGCATCAGGTAAATGAGCAGAAAGAGGGGGCACTCGTAGGAAGATAAATTCACCCAGCCTTTCTGAAAGCAAATATTCAACTCCAAATAAAATGGAAACACATGCAGCTCCATCCCTAGGACTTTTGCCTGAATAACTCCCAGAGAACGTTATGCCAAGATAGTGTATTCGTCAATACAGGCTGCAGTAACAAACACCACAGACAGGGAGGTTTAAGCAACAAATTCATTTCCTCACAGTTCCAGAGCTGGGAAACCCAAGATGAAAGTGTCAGCAGGGTTGGTTTCCTCTCCTTGGCTGACAGAGGACTGTCTTTTCCCTATATTCACGTCATCTTCCCTCTGCCCAGGTCTGTACCCTTTTTTTTTTTTTTTTTAAAGTTGTCGATGGACCTTTATTTCTTTATATGTAGTGCTCAAAATCGAACCCAGTGCCTCACACATGCGAGGTTTAACACATTAGGGAGCAGCAGGGACTGTGGTAACCAGAGTCCACGTGCACCATGCACAAGGAGCAGCCTCTTCTAACTCCAACTATATTTGTGGTCATACAGCAATGAGCACTCTGTTGGCTTCAGATTTTAGTTCTTCAAGAAAAGCTTGAAACCCATATTTTTATGTCAAATCTAACTTATGTTTGCAATTATTTTTGAACATTTTCAACATACTACATAGGTCAAAATATACCTGCAGGCCCAATTTGACCCCACGGGCAGTCAATCTGTGCCAGCTGACACGATCCCATGCCGGCAATAGTCCCCCATCACACTGACTCAGCAAAGAGACATCAATCAAGGAAGGACTCTATCCTTGACACTGGCTACCATCCACTAGGAGCTAGTGATGCCACTGGGACACTTGTCCAGGTGTGTCATCCATAACACAGCTAAGGCATGCAGCTGCAGTGATCAACCCTGAAGTCCTGACCAAGAGCAGGAAGCACTCCCCAAGAGGCAGGAGGGTTTCCTCCAAGCCATAGGGTGGGATATAACTCAGGTTTAAAAGGGGGATAAGGAGAGTTAGATTGGGCCATTTGACAGAAAACAGTAGCTGAAGACCTAACCTTAGTTTAGGAAGTGAGTGGCAATCCTCTCTGGGCTCATTCCCTCACTGTGGGGTCATCTGGTGCCTTCACTGTTGTCTCAACACACACTTTGCTCTGAAATACCCAAATACAAACTTTCCACTTATTTTTCTGGGCTGGAGGAAATTGGCTTAATTACCACTGGATCATTCTGTGTCCATCTGTTCTCTAATATCATCAAATAGCTTTTATACTGTCCATGATATTTCTATTTCTGATGATGTAGATACCAAACATCATCTGACCAGGCATCCTGGTCCTCCTCAGAGGATGACCTAACAGGTATGGCATTTAGAGGTTTTTCCAACAGTGGAATGAATACAGTGGATTTGGCTACAGTTTCTCAAAAAAAGAAAAAAAAGACTGAACTCCAGATTTTAAAATGTCATATCTCCCAATTTTTATAAGTTGATATGCCCTGAAAACCTTATTTAATACATGAGGGCAGAAAAAAAATCTGCATTTTTCTTCTAGAAGCAAAAATTTGAGCTAAATTGAGTTTTAAAATCTTATCCCGCTTTAAAAATAATTGATAATGATTGAGGTATCTTCTGGTTAATTGGCACTTTGAGTTAAAGGACACAATCAAATGTCTCCATTCACAACTGCCCATCAGAAGCAGCTTCCATGAGGTACAGCCAGAAAGGGTAGCTGGGCTTATTGCTTTGAATTTATCTTCCTCTTTTCTCCTCCAAAGCGTATTATGGATGTGTAATTTCTAAACAAGATGTGAGCATATAACTAATCAAAACAAATACAAAAAAAGACACATGTGATACAACATATGAAAGGCAAGCATCTGGGGAAGGGTTGGTCTTGGCTTCATAGTTTCAGCCCTGGGGCCCAATGTGGCACATGCTTCATAGCAAAGGCTCAGTCATGTTTGCGGAAAGTTTAAGTTCCCAGGAATATACCACTCTAGGTCGTCCTTCTATAAGAATAACTGAGTACAAAATTCCACAGTAGATTTACATTAAATACTGGCTATCCTGAAAAACTTTAGATCACTAGCTATACCCATCCAAGAATAATAAGTCAGATAAATATTATTCCTCCATGTTGTGCAGTTAAGGCCTCTTCCCGGCAGCCTGCTCACATTTGAGGAGAACACTTGGCGACCCTATAACTCAAACCTATCTTTACCTCTCAAGGATACATGTTCAACTGAAGCAACAAATTCCTGGGCTTTTAGATGGAAAAACAGAGCTAACAGAGGGCTGAGCACAAAAATAAGACAAACCAAAAAAAGTTTTATAAGCAGATGGGAAGAGCACAGCTCACCACGTGCCGTTTTCTTCAAGCCTGCAGGAGACACATGTGGTCACACAGAACAGGTCTCCTGGGGTAACTCCACCAAGGACATGCTTCTCCAAAGTACTTGGCGAACTGACGCACGCTACCATTTGCAATGTTTTTAAGAGGCTGTCTTGACCCAGTTTTGAGAGCCATGGCTGGAGGTCAGTCAGTTCCCTTTCCTTAGCAGCCCATGAAGTCCACAACCCCAACCACAGCCATATCATAATGTCACAGCCCAGGTCACCATACACCAGTCCTAATCACTCCAGGGACACCCTTCTACCCTTTGCCCACTGTGATTATTCAGAATGGCCAATCCTACTCAGCCTGCTTGGCCTGCCTCATCTGTCCCTTCCCTCAGAAACCACAGTGAAGGTGCTGGCCCACAGTCCCCGCAACCCTTCTCAAGACCCACCTGGCCCCCTCCCTAAGTGGCCTGAAATATTCTCAGAGAGCTGTGAGCAGCCTAATTGTAAAACCCTTTCCAAGTCTGTCTCTTGACCTGCATCTGACCTCCCTATTTCTCACCCAATGTAATATGGTTGCAGCACGGCTCAGCAGATAGAAGCAATTCAAGGGTTGTCGTCAATTACACATGTCTGGTGGCTATCAGCAGCTGATCACAACCTCAAACAAAAAAAAGTCTGCATAAGAAGTTCTTCAGAGTCACAAAGAGGTGACTCAGCATGTGGATGAGGAAAAATGATAATCTCCCTGTATAAAAACAAAAATGTCACACCAAGAAATCTGTCATTTCCATGCCCCCCAAAATACTTTTACTGGCACACACTTCAACCTGATACATCAAAATGTGCTGATGGTTGGGCACAACACCCTGGTTACTGGAGTCCTCAGACTCAGGACATAGAACAAGCTTGCAGAAGCATCTTCTGGGAAAGCATGACGTCTTGCAGTGACCAGGTGGCAGAAGCAATGACACACTTTTCAGGTAACACATGATAAGCTTTCTGATCTCTGATACATGGCTACTACTGGAAGGAGAGGCTCTGGTAGTGATAATGGAAACATGGGACCTCATCCCATCTTAGCAATTGCTATCTGCAGTGAGGATCTTGCCTTGCTCGCATTTTATATACAGAGAGAGAAGCCACAGACGGTTCTCACAGGATCATGAGTGGACCTTCTCATACTTCAACATTCAGCAAATTGCATCCAGCACCTACGCACATCAGAACACTGATGATTAATAGACTGCTGCAAGCATCAGGATCAGCATGTGCAAGGTCGACAGCCGAGCTGAAGCTCCCCGTGCCAACACCATTTTTTGTTGCTGGGAAGTACAGTCCACACATTCCATCATCTGGGACCTTGTGCAGCCGCTGAGCTTAACCTGCCCACTTATGAAATTCTTTCAGCATCATGAAGACTGGCTGTGGGGAGGCTCTTCCTGCTGCTCACTAGGAAGGGTTTTCTCTAACTCCCTCTGTGGCAGGGACAGATAATGGTCAGGTCAAATCTAGCCTCTCTCTGCCTCTTCTGTCGAGTCCAGGAAGCCAAAACTCTTTGCCCACCTCCCTTCTAACTCCAGGTGGTTGTGGGATCCATTTCTAATCTGTGTGACATTGGGGAGAGAGTTCTGACAAAAGGGACCAACCACAGTGACAGGACCAAGTCCCTTGCCCAGACTTGGACAAAGATGAATACAGACACTTATACAGAGGACCACTCTATAGACGGGTACACTTATGCTCTTGATGAGGAACCGAGGAATAAAGAAACCTGTGGGTAGTTACCATGTTACTTCTATAGAGGTGTCTCTGTTGGCGATGTCATTTTTTTGGTGAAGTTGAAATGACTCATGCTTGAACAAAAAGATATACTGTCAGTCTGAACCCACTATTTAGAATGAGACAAATTTTAGGTACATTTCCTGTCACGTGGCTTAATATATGAATGTCCATATTACAAGCAACAAAAATAAACCAGTGGAAGTCCTCCCTATTTCCATGGCTTCCCCTATTCTAGGCTTCGGATGAGCATGAACAGAAATAGGAGGTTGAGAATCCAAGCCTGCCTTCTTTCCACACAGAAAGACAGCTGCCTTTGGATACAACACTACAGGACAGTTTGTGGTTAACTGCTCTACCTGTACTACCAGTTTCTATGTAAGTGCTTAGATTATATGAAGGATAGGGATCATAAAACTCATTAGTAAGGCACCTCCTGTGACAACTTGTAACTAAGGATTTATATGCCCAGGGAAAGGCAGAAGGTAGTACAAGAAGCCAACCCCCAGCCTCACAGACTCTGCCATGAACATACAATTCAGACTATGTAACTAGAGTCTGAGGATACATTTTCTCCCCTGCACAGCATCTATCAAAACACAAGAGAACAATTAACACTGACTAGAAAATCCGTGTTAAATGAGCCCTCGGTTTTCCCTTTTGTCTTCTGGAGCGATGGTTTTCCAGGAGTGAAGGAAGGACGGAGTCAGCTGGACTGGATGATGCTGAACCTGAGCAGCTGTTGTCAGAGTGAAACCCAACAGTGAAATGACAGTCACTCTGCCTGCTTGACTCAACTCTAACCACGGGCAGTTGATGTTAAATCATATCTCATGTTTTTTCCCCCCTCACTCAAGGAAAAAGTAAAGGAAGTTTTTGGCTTTCTTTTTTATGTGAACACAAACATGCAGTTTGTGTGGTCACAGGCATAGGCTGAGGGGGAGCAGAACCCACAACAGTCTTTAAGTGTCCCAATGCCTGAGCACAGCCTCTGCTTGGCTGCACCCCAGGGGAAGTGACTGTTAGGCCAAATACTCAGCTACTTTGAGTCTCTTTTCTTCCCAAATATAAAATGGAAACATTGAACTATAGGAAATTTCTCCTTTTGTAGGTCCAAGCTATTCAACAGCAAGTTCACAGGGTGCAACCTAATTATTCCTGCCCTATCTACCCAGTTTTTGGGTTTTTTTTTTTTTAAAGGATCCAACAAGATTATCTAATAAAGGTGCGAAAAAATAATCATTACTGTATAAGATTGTCAACTCTCTGCACAACAGTAATCCATGCTCTGAACACCATCCAGGCACTGCATTATACACGGGATTCTGGAGGCAGCATTTTGATCCCTCTTTACAAAGCAAGTTCTCAGGCCCACCCCAGACCTCTCCAGCCAGAAACAGGAGGACATGGTGAGGGGTGTGTACTCTCACAAGAGCCTCAGGTAATCAAGTTGGAGAAAAGATTTTCCTCCAAGAAATAAAATCAGCCTCTTTGGTTTTGGGTGGCATTCTGCTAAAATGCAGGCTCTACCCAAGACCACTTAATGTGTCCCCTTCAACAAATAAGAGATCATAAAGAACTAGTTAGCCATTTGTAGGTTCTTCATAACCTAGAGGACACTCCACTGGACAGTGAGTAAAATAAACTCCATCACTAGTTAATTAGTAGGAGCTGCTAAAAGCCAATGAAAATATCATCTTTTGCTGTAAAGAATCTTTACTATCTCGCTCCTGAATCCATGTCTTTAAAAAGCTCTCAATATGTAAATTCCTGGAGAAGAACCCTGGCCCTCATGCTGTGGGGGCTGCCCCTGCATGCCTAGTGAGGACTTACCCCTCAGGATGTAGTTCTGATAGTTCTGATCAGCCTCAGCTCCCACCTTGATCAAACACGTCAGACCTTCAGCCACGACAAATTCGTGCACCAAATCCTTGTCATCCTGGCAGGAAAGAAAAATGTTTTAAACTTCAAATGTAGTCCCCATCCATCTTTTACCCAGGCTGCACTGTGCAAACTACGTATGAGCCTTTGAAGCCAAAATGACCCCTAAGGATTGTTCTGCTCTATTCAAATGAAGCATCTTAATTCTTGCCAAGGAATTTTACAACCAGCCTTCACATTGTCATTTGCCAAAGACCAGATTGCCTTCTGGGCAATCTAATAAAGACAAAACAAATGAATTCCTTGCCTGTCCAAAATATAGTGCTGTTTTTCAATCTTCGGGGTTCATACCCCTGACAGGTCACAGGGACTGACCACATGAAGGTTTGTTGGATTTTTACTACAGGAAATATTCTATTGCAGCATAGAGCATCAAGTAAATAACTCAAAGCCATTCCTGTATTACGACAGTCACAGCAGTTACAATGACAGACTTGCAAATGCTCTCTGGGAACCTAAGCAAGAAGTTTCTTCAACCTTCTGCATTGTGCTACTAACAAGCCAAGAAAGGAAGCCAAGTTCAGGACTAGGCACACCACCCCTCAAAGTGCCTGTGGTCTGGGTCAGCTGAAAGCAGGACATGGAAAGAACATAGGGGATCTAATTCAGTGGTTCTCAAAGAAAACTCTCCAGACTTACAGACCCACAGAGTTGGCATCAAGATCCTCACCTAAAAACATGTTAGAAATGCAAATGACCTGGCCCCACCCAGACCCAGCTGATTGTGTTTAAGGAGCCCTCCAGGTAACTAGGAGGCTCTCTGATGGTTCTCACCCAACTCCTTCACAGTGGGTTCATCTAAGGACCTTTAAAAGGATTAGGAAGCAGGACTTTTTGCAAAGGAATTTGATCAGAATTTCTGGGGTGGGACCCAGGCTCTGTTATCAGATTCCCCAGGAAATCCTACAGGGCATCCCATTCAAGAACCACTGATCTAATACCAAGTTCTCTTTACAGATACAGAGTCTAAGAGTCAAGAATGGCAAAAAATGCTTGGCCAAGACCATTTAACCACTTTTGGCCAGCCCCCAAACCCTGACAGTTCTCTAGTACCAAGTTCAGTGGAGCCCTATGAAACCGATTTTTCCACCACTGCTTTCTCCATTGAAACTGGGAGCTTTCCTCAATTGAACAGTGTGCCTTGTCTCAAATACATTTAGAATAAGGCTGGAACATCCATCTTTGATTATAACACAGCAAAAATAAAAAACCTCAGTGATGTAGAGAATAGAACACTTAATGGAATAATGAAAAAGTTGTTCTAGCAATAGTCAGCAACCACGGTTTATCTCTAAAAGAGAAAAAAATGATTTAGGTGAACTGGTGTAATTCTCCTGTCCTTACATGAAATCAGCCCCTTTGACTTTTATGCCTTTTTCCAATTACATGTTGGGGGTCTTGAGCTAAGTGTGGACAGATGCAGCAAAGCATCTTGGTTCTGGGAACCAAGAAAGCACTCCAGGTTCGGAGCTAGCTCTAGGGGGGAGAGTGGGTGAGCAATGCTTGCGCCTTGACAGTAATGAAACACAGCTGTGTTAACTCAGACTTTGAGATAATCATGGCTGTGGAAGAAAGAAAATGGGACAATATCGTGAGTTTTTGGAAAATTACTTTACGCTCATATGTAGAAGGGAAATAAAAAATAATTCTCTCTCCATCCATATCCTTTTCCACCAGCATATGTGAAAAGTGGACATTTAGATGAGCTCATGTCTAGTCAGAAGGGTTTTTTTCCAAGCATGTTACAAATGTTTATTACTTTAAAACTAGATTCACACATGACTTCACGGTGAAAAAGTGAGAACAAGCTCTCAAGAAATGGCTCAAGCTAATCACTAGTAGTAATATAGCAGAGGACGGACTGTCTGGCAAAGGCTCTCGGAAAAAACACTGGACAGACCAGACAGTGTTTATAAAACTAATTCAGAACTTTAAAATGTATGCACATATGTAGATAAGGCACTTAGGAGAGACAAGTTGATAGAAAATAAATATGCAGAAAATCTTCCAAATTGGCAATATACTAGGTCTTGAACACATATCCTAATATACAGGCATAAATACATGACTTTTTTAAACACTGGTGTCAGACTGAAATGAAATATATATGTTAGCACTAATTGATAAGTGATTAATGGCAACACAGATTTTTCTATAACAACTGTGCATTAACCTGTGATCATTTGAGGAATACTCAACTCAGATGATCAGTGTTTGGTTTTGTTGTTTTTTAAGCCATTCAAGTCTAGTTTCAAAAACAATCTCCACACCTAGCAAACAGGAGAGATGTGCACCTAAGGGTAGAGAAGGTGATGATCTCAACCCCAGACAGCTTGCTGCCTGCGTAATCCAGTTAATCCCCAGTCCCTGCTGCTTTGTGACTGAGAGCTGTTTGTGCACACCTGTGTGGTCTTCAAGAGGACTCTAAACTGGCAACAAGCACCTTCTTCCTGGCCTCCCCAGTGCCAACTGGCTGCACAAAAATATATTAACAGTAAAAATAATAGCCCTGAGAATTCAAGCAACACATACTCTGTGGTAAGATTGGTTGAAGGAAAGTGTAACAAGCCCAAACATGTTTTAACTATTCAATTTAGATAACTTAAACATATACAACTGCAAGTACCAATCAATTTATGCCAATCCTGTTTCACCTATCATCCCAGCCTCTCCCCTGCTGTATCAATCAGAAGCAAGTCCCAGATATCATATCATTTAATCCGCAGTCTTCCAATACGTATCTCCAAACTACAGGAACTCTTAAAATATGTATTCACATTAACAATACTTTTAAAAATAATTATCAAATATCCAGGCACTAACCACATTTCCAGCTGTTTTATAAATACTGTTTTTGACAGTTTGTATTAGGATACAATTAAGATCCACACATGATAATTAGTTGATATAACTCTGAAACAGCTTTGACACTCATAGATATTCTCTCTTTTCCTTGAAACTTAATTGTTGGAGAGTCCAGGTCATTTGTCCTTCAGGGTTGCCCAGTCTAGATTTTATTGATTACAGCACTGTGATGTAGTTTATCATGCACCTCTGTCCTGGATCATTTATAAGTTGGTTACTGCACACAGAGGCATGATCACATCCAAGGTTGGATCTTGACTTGATCACAGGGCACTTTATTTCGCCCAGGAGGTATATAATATCTGGTTTTACCTCACTTCTATCAAGACAGCAATCTTGATGCTCAATACCTGGATTCATTGATTCATTAGGGGCTTAAAAAAGTTACATCTCTAATTCTATACTCTTTATTAGCTGGAATATTTCTACAAACAAAGACTTCCTCCTGACTACCGATTATCCCTAAAATTCACACATGAAAAGGTAAGATAAAATGTGAGATTCTAAATCTTCACCCATTTTCAAAATAGAGAACCAGTTCATTAGCATTTTCTCATAAGTCCATTAGCATCTTTTGCCTACTCATTTTGCCAATTCATATTTATTTTTAGTTTAATTATGAAGTCATTAATTCAAACCTATTTAATGTGTTTGGGTCCATTGCAATTATCCTTATGGAGTCCTACTGTCCCATCTCTAGCCAGTCAGAGAAGATCCTTTAACTTGCTTCCCAGTGCTTCTGGAAATAATTCTAGTAGTATCTGATAGCTTCCTTCTCTTGGTACAATAAGAGGTTAAGTTTATAACATTTCCTACTACACACTAAGAATGAGCCACTTCTCCAAGGAGCTCTGATTTCTTTTGGTATTTTAGACTGCAATCTCATTGCTAGTGATGCTTTTTACTGATTATTGCTTTTCTTTCTTTTAGATGAACAGATGCTTCTAGATAACACACACTATGGGTTCGTTCTGATACTTCCAATTAGATTTGGGAATACTAAGTTTTTAACTTAATAACTTAATCATAATTGTTAAGAACTCTAAAGCATCACACACTCACCCTTTCACAATAATAATACCGCCTACACTATTGCCACCAATACAATCACTGTAAACAGTCTGTGGGGATGGGGTGTCTTTGTTATTTGGGTACATCCTACTAAAGGTACACAAACTATAGTGTTTTACATCCCTTGAATAGCTAGCTTCTGTGGTTCTACCAACAATTCGATAATCAAGGGAAAAGTCGAAGCTGAGCAACAGAGACAAAGACAGGCTGGCAGGCTGAAAAGGCGGGGTAAAGAGTGGCGTGCGGGCCTGTGATGACACAGTAAGAGTCTGGCCCAGCTGCAGCCTCTAGAGGGGAGAGAGGAGTGAGGGATACGATGGAACCTGAGACGGAGACCTGCCCATGCACACGAGGGGGAATGTCCACAACACTGTGACCTGAAACAAGACACTGGAAACTAACCTAACCATCTGCCAAAAGATCAACAACAACAAAAACACCTGGTGCTCTGTGCATATAATGCAATAACTTGGCCAGCGCTACATCAATCATGCCTGAACCCATTCTACTCTTGGTAAGCTGAGGTGGGATGCAGGCAGCAGAGCAAGTATGTGAAGTGAACACAAAGTTACCACATGGTCAGTGAATATTCACGATAAAAAACATACATGTGCATGATGAGCACCGCATTCAACAGAGAGAGGGGGGAGCTTGGCAGGGGTTAGGGGAAGTTGGTATTAGGGAACAGAACATAGATTTTCAATTATATCCATACAGGCTTTTTTGTTAAGATGAAGTAAATATGGCAAAATTATGATTTGATATTTTCATCTCTCCTTTTTATATTTGAAATATTGGATATCAAAATATTCTTCACTGATATTCTGACCTAATTTATAGTGTGATCTAAAGAGACCTTTCTGTTGGTAACAAACAGGTATAACCTGTCTGATCTAATCCCAAAACAAAGCAAAAACAGGACCTAAAGTACCTTTTCTTTTCCTTTTTACCTGAAATATCTGCTTCAGGGAGAAAAGGGCCCTTCTTAAATCTCGTCCAGTAGAGTTGTACAGTTTTTCTGAAATAAAGAATATAACAAGAATATAAAAATTAATTTTTGTGACTCAACAGATGGCATAAACAGAGGGGATTTGAAGGTAACAACTTCTACTGGAAAGGGGACAAACACATCCATTCCATTTAGGATACATCCCTCACTCCACCAGCACAAAGAATGATTCACACACTCTGGTCTGTTACTAATGGCAGGGAGAGGGAACAGGTGAGTTGTGGAACAAGATATACCCAGATTTGTGCTCTTGGCCCCCAGCCTCCTCCTCTCTAGATAACTATTTTGAACTCTTTATAATGGGCTCTATTTTCCAGTTTTCAGGTACTTCCACTTGATGGCCACACATACCCAGAAAATCACTGTAGCCAAAACAGAAGGCATCCTTCCAGCTCACTCCTTCCTGGCCTCATCGCCCCTGTCCCCTTAGGCTTTCTGCATCTATGCTTAGAAAGCCTTGGGGGCCCTCCCTTCCTGGGTCTGTTGGTTGCCTTGAACACTCCTGTGGACCCCACTTCCCCAGGCAGTACAGAAGACCCAAAGGCGGCATGGTGGCTCTGTAGACTAAGTCACTCCCTACAGTCTTGCAATGAACCTCTAGTCTAGAAACCAGCCTTACCTCTTCCCCAGGCTCAGCCACTCACTCGTGTTTAAGGCTGGTCCTGGCCTACAGCAAGGCAGAAGGGGGAGTCCCTGGCTCAAGACTTGGGCTGACTTCTATAACCCAGAGAGAAAAGTGTGCCACAATGACTGAATGACCAGTGCGTAGTGCGACAGTGCTAATGATACATAGAAGAGAGAATTCAGTACTGGTGTCGGCAGGACATCCAGGAGGCACGGATTCTGCTGAGCTTTGCAGGAGCCATGCTTGGTCCTGCCAGTGATGTTTCATATTTATGGACAAGGACACCATTTTTAGAGTAACGTACTCCAAACCTGTAAGTTTCTTATACACATCATTTTAACAAATGTCATGCATTTGTTAAAAGCCCGTCATCTCTTTATCACATGAGAGCAATACTGGAATCATCTTCAATATGGTTGAAATAAAAACAACCAAATATTCATTTAAAGGAATATTACCCTAGAGCACAGATCTTTGAGAAGACAAGATAACAATCCCTTTCTACAAAGAGCCAACACCATGGTATAAAATGAAATCACTGTGCTTAATTCAAACTAAAGAATTGCCATGTATTTTTAAAACTGGCACCAAAAATCCTCTATGCCTAAGCTGACTTGTTCTGCTTATTCAACATACATTTTAGGAGATACCAGTTTACCTAGAATCTTAGGAAGAACTAGAGACCAAGGATGTTCGTAAATGACATATAATTTGTCCTTTACAGAAGGTACAATTCCTGCTGGCAGGGGAGGATCCAGCGAGTATTTCCCTGTGTCAGACATCCTGCCCACACAAGCGACTGCTGAGCACCCTTTGATGTGGCTCAAGAGAGGCCCACAGGCCAAGGAGAAGCACTCCTTCCCATAGCTCAGGTCTTGGCTTTCTTGCTGCATGACTAATACCACCATGGGAAGCATGGTCTGGAACTTTCTCTGGCGGGCGACATACTGAGCTCAAGACCCCAGGCATTCTATGGTAAGTCACACTTGCCACTGCTGGTACAGGCCTCCCCTTCATATAAGTTTGGGGTGCAAAGGGCTCATGAACATCACTGTTGGGGCTGTTTCCTATTAAACTCCAGTCACTCGTTTAGTAGTAGACTGTATGCAGATTCAGGCACAAGCCTCAGTCCTGGGTTACATGGGTGTGTGCAAGTCCTCCTCGACACAGGATGACCACTAGCCTTGGCACTCCCCAGTTCTGCAATATAGTTCCATCCTCTGTGGACTGTACCATCTCACATGTTTGTAGGTTCACATGTGTGTGCAGATTCATATGTACACGTGGCTTCTGCCTGTGATTAGCGGAGCTGAGCTGGCAGATTCTCTCTCTCCACCTACTCCTGATTCGCTGTGTGGATTGTCCTAACACCCTGAGTGCCAAGGGAGGGATTTTCAAGTTTGTCTGCTGCCTGAAAATCAGGCAGTGCAAAACAAAAGAGACCCCACACCATGAAGAAAGTGGGGCCTGGAGCCCACCCTAAGCCATCAAGAGGGCAGCAACACAACACAACTACCTCCAGCATCTCCCAGACTCCACATAGGTTCTCTCTTCTCCTCTCTGTACTCTTCAGTTATGAATACAGGCCAACGAGGCTGGTACAGCCCCCACTAGGGGAGAGAGTGGTACGGCTATGGTTCTCATCACTGACTCAGAGTCAGAGCATCAGGGAGAAAAGACACCTGAGCAAGTAAGATTGAGAGCTGGGTCCCTTCCTGATCACTGTCAAGAAAGTGTCACATTGAAACTTAAAGCAGAAATGCAGGGCTGGGGTCAGGCTGGAGCGTAAAGGGTGGCTGTTCTCCTGAAATTTGAAGAGTGCTTGGTGAGAGATGTGTGGAACACCGCCCCCCCCAACACGGCCTTAAGGCGTAGCCAACAACTCATTAAAGCCTGCAGAGTGCAAAGGAAGAGGTGGTATGGATTCCAGCAGCTGGGCAGAAGGGGAAGGAGCCGATTATACATTCCCAGTGTTAGTCAAGCACAGCCCTGGCTTGGCCAATAAATGAAGGAAGGAATATACACACTATTCTTCTACCCCTTTCAAAACTAACTCTGCCTGGGTGCAATCATTTGCAGAACATTAGCCTTTACGTAAAGGGCAATTAGTGGCCTGCATTTGGTAGCAAGCTCTAGTCTGAACCTTCCTTGTTAAAGCCTTTGTAACTGCACCCTCATCCTTCCTCTCCATGTTTCTTGCCTTTTAAAGTGAGCTCTGTTCCTTTAATAGATGCAATTAGTATATTATACTGTAAGCTAGTTTATAAAAAGAAGGCAAAAAATTAAAGGCCATTGGAGACCACACCTGCTTTGTCATTGGGGAACTCCCTGTGTGGCTCACAAACATCAGTGCTGAAAAGCACAGTCAAACGTGTCCTGTGCCCCCTAGCCAGCCAAAACTGCAATGAAGACAATCTCAATATATGGGGGGAAAAAGGCCAGAGCATTGATCACAGGAAACCAGAGGGAAAATTAGAACCTCTGTCAATCAGTGGAAGAATGCAGAGGGTAGGAACCGAGATCACCTTTGAGAAGGGATGTGGGAGAGTGAAAGAGGCATCTAGATTATCAAGCCTTCAAAAGCCTGTCAAATCACTGAAAATTATAACACACCCTTCTCTCACCAAATATTAAAAACATTAACCAAGTGCTCCAAGGGAAAACTTGGGCCAAGACCTGGGATTATCTCCTCTGCTCAGAGGAGATGATGACTTTCCTTTTTCCTTGGGCTGCTACAAAATCCATCACACTGAAAGGAGATATATTCATAGGCAAGATGCCTAAGCCTGCATTTGAAACTGTTTGCATCAGCTACAGAGTACAACCATTGTGATTTTTCAGGGGCAGCCACAAGAAATGAGCTCCTTGTCTACTAGGCATTAACTGTGTGATGTGCTCGTCAGACACGAGGCAGAGAGGGTGAAAATCATCTCCATGAGATCGGACTGACGAAAAACAGTAGCTAGGCTTGGGTGATGTTCCTAGAAGGCAAACACTCAGCTTAAGTTCTTACTGGCATTGAGTGAGTCAAGGATTCCACTCTGGACATTCTTCTCTTGAATTCAGACATTTCACGTGATTCACAGATAACCAGGAAGTACAGTCCATTTCAACCTGCAATTGTTGCTTCATTATTACATGCTGATATTTTAATTATTTTTTTTTAATTTTGAGACAAGGTCTCAGAAATCAGAAGCTAGCATCAAAATTGCAATCCTCCTGCCTCAGCCTCCCAAGTAGCCGAGATTGCAATCGTGCACCACCATGTGCAGCCACATGCTGATATTTTAAAGAAAAAGATGGCATAGTGAAAACTATTTTTCAATTAAAATTGCTAGGTCTAACTTTAGAAATCATTTTTTCCAGTGATTTTTAAACTTTTTGGAACAACATACCAATTTAATGATTACACATTGCAAAAAGGTACTCAGACATAAAAAAGAAAAAATTCTATTTCAGAAGGCACAGGTACCTGAAAACTATGGCAGACTTTTGGGAGATTCTATGGACAACCAGGTAAGAATCTTTGATCTGACCAAACATTTTCATTTCACAGATGAAGAAACTAGGAGGTAACATAGTTGTTTGCTGGGCCCAGACCTAAGATTGGAGGTTCTTGGAAGTGGGAAAGACTAACAATGGCTAATAGAAATACAATTGACCATATGTTCTGTTTGCACAAAAAATAAGCCACTGAAACCCACTCAAATCCTAACCATAGCACTTATGATACCATGTCAATTCAGAGAATACACACAGACAAAAGCAAGGGCCTTTGAGAAGTCTGACTCCTGTCCACCTATAGAGATGGTAGAGGACACATGGACTGCATCCTCCAACCAGCAACCTGATGAAGAGGCTAAACAGGGGTGGTGGCAGGGTTATGAGACCTAATAAGACAAAAGACTGCTTAAGAAAACTAATTGGATGGAGCTGAGAGTATCATGCTAAGCAAAATAAACCCAAAAAAAACAAAGGTTGATTTTTTTCTGATAAGTGGATATCGAAGCCGGGCGCGGTGGCTCAAGCCTGTAATCCCAGCACTTAGGGAGGCTGAGACAGGAGAATCGCGAGTTCAAAGCCAGCCTCACCAATGGCGAGGTGCTAAGCAACTCAGTGAGACCCTGTCTCTACATAAAACACAAAATAGGGCTGGGGATGTGGCTCAGTGGTCGAGTGCCCCTGAGTTCAATCCCCAGTACCA